>LAVV01007136.1:2499-17595 GCA_001263375.1 Puccinia sorghi
AAAAGCAAAAGATAGTCCGCTCAGCCTAATCTAAAGCTCTGAAGATACTTTCCTTTGTTTGCTTTGGCCCGCCGCGTGATCATGTCCTCAGCAGCAGCAACTGCTGAGACCTGCAGCCACCCCCTCGCCTATATAAGCTCCACAACAGTCACTGTGTATACTGCACAGTGACTGTGCAAAAACATCTACATATGCAAACAGGTGGATTTTGGATGACAGCTTGGCTGGAGAATGCTGCATGTCAACTGCAGGCAGTTGAGCGAGTATCTTTTGCCGTGAGGGGATTGGAGACAGTGCATGCACCCGTAATGGGATCAATTTTTTTTCAGTACTTTCAGATCTTAATAAGAGCCGCTGAATAGTTTACATGTACAAAAATTGGTTATTGATAAGTTACTGATAAAGATGCTTGTTTGAGTGATTGATGAGAGGAGGCTTACCTGTAAGATTATCTGTTCTGTTTGCAATTTTTTCATCCAGGAGACATGAACCAGTGTTCCGTTGGAAGTCGCTGGCCTTTTAGTATTGAATCTCTTGAATCCTAGTTTAAATACCCTTGTTATCTCTGTGGGTTGTACTGGCGTTGACCATAACAGAGAGAATTTTGCTTGTCAGTGCCGCTTTAGTAGACCCACTTCCTGTATCACCTTGCCAAAGTTGATAATTTCCTTCAATGGCGAGCCAGTCTAGAACAATGTGGATACTAGTGAGCCCACCCTGGCCATCTTTTTCCCACAATACCGGAGCCATCTTTTTTATTGGCCTGGGTTGAGGGAGTTTTGTTGGGTGTACTTGTGGGTCTTTGGCTCAGAGTTCTGTTTTGGTTAGGCATTTTGCTGGTGGTTATTGTCCTCTTTTGGGGAATGGTAGACTAATTGGGTGGATTTTTTTTGTTTTTTGGCTTGGGAAGGAAAGGGGCAGGAAAAAGAAAGAGAGAGGATGTGGCAGGGAGTTGCGGAACAGAAATTGTTCAGGGTTTCAGGGAGAAATAATGGGGGAGAAGTGAAAGGGAAAGATGTGATTTTCTGAAGGGTTTTTTTTAGGTTTTTCCTGACTTTCCTGGCGCTTCTGGAGGGTCTTCCTAGGCAGGAAATCAGTCTCACAGATTTCATTCCAGGAAATTTATTTTTCCTGATTTACAGAACTGCATGGGCTTCTTGGGGGATTTTGAAACTCCCTAATGAACCATACACATGTTTTGAATACTGTTGAATCACTAATGTTTGTAGCAATCACTTATTGGGCCTCTTGGTTTTTCTGCACTATAAAATTGCTATTTTGAAAAGGGAATCAGTTGTGGGGATGAAAACAGTGAAAGAAAAAAGTAAGATCAAATCTTTCTAGTGCCAAAATAGCCTCACTCACTGGTGAGTAGTACATGATTACATTAGCCTCCCCAAATCCCGGAAAGACTAGCCCGTATGCCAATGGAAATTCCATTTCCTATGATTCCCATGCTAGGAAATGGTCTGGAATGGCCGCTGCAGCACATGTGAATTGTTGTAGAATATTGGTTTGTTTTTTATCAAGGAAAGTAGTTATTAAAATGATTTGTGCAAAATCCTAGACTCCTGTTTGAACAGATCTGTATTGAGATTGAAAAAATACTTGGTTATATCTGGTGCTTGTTTGAGTTGGAGGAAATCAGCAAGGTAACATTTCCTCTTGATTGATATGAAGGCCATGACAAGTTTCTCCATCTTGCTGTCCTCAGTTGAGGATTAGGCTTCTTAATATAAATTCTGGGGGGAAAGTTGACTTGCTGCGCAGCTTGTATGCATGCGGGAAGGTCCCCTTGAGTCCCCTCATTGACACTTTCGAGCTTCACAATGGGGAATTATGTCTATTAAAAGCCTAAAGGGAAAAAAAAAATTAAATAGAGTTAAATTAATCTCAATTAAGTCAGGAAAGGTATTGGCTTATTTGTTCCCCAAGTGTTCACAAATTTGTTCACCGCATGTGGGTGGTGGGTCTAGCCGGAGCATTGGTCACTTGAAAGATTGGCTGACACCCCTGAGTTTAAGGCTCCATCATCTGAAGAGAATCACTCAAGAAAGCTGTATTCTCTTACTGACACTCAGAAACGTGAACTCATCCTGGAGACTGCAAGCAGGAAAAAACAAGTGGTGCTCCATGATTTACTGGACTGGGATGTCGGGGAGCGCCACTCACCGCGGATCCGGGTAGTTTTGCACGCGCGCGGCGCAGCAGTCGAATCTACGGGTGAAGGTTGCCCTGGCTGTGACGTCAATTGGCTTGCTCCTCTGAACTGACTGACCACTTATCAATCACCGCCGCTCGACACACGCAAACAAATCTACGTTGGTATCCGGGATGTGGAACCAGGTTTTATGAGGATTAGGGATCGAAATATTCATCTCAACTCGATCATTACCGGCTCAGTTGAGCCTTCGTATTACGAGCTCTCTTTGGGTACTCAGCAGACATGGTGCTCGAAAGTGTGGTTTCCTCTGTAAGTACCACTTGAAATTGGGGAGTATTTATCCCGACTGACTACTGAAACTTACCCGAAAATCTTCGATAGGTACTCAACCAAGTTTTATCAGCATACGTTGAAAACTTCAATCCTAAGCAGCTGAACGTCGGAATTTGGGGTGGTGATATCAAGCTCAAGTCAGTCGATCCCTCTTTTTCTTTACCTTTATTTTATCTTCAGTAGTCCTAACTGAATTTACCACAACCTTCCACCTCGATTGCTAGGGATTTGAAGCTCAAGAAGGGCGCATTGGACAAGTTCAGGTTGCCTGTGGATGTACTTGATGGATCGATTAGTAGCTTAGTTTTAACAGTACCGTCAGTAAAGTAACAGACCATGTAAACCTCATTGCATGAAAATTGACCAAAGCCTACATTCGCCTCGACATACAATCCAGATGGACGGCTCTAGGCGTAAGTTACTCCATACAATTAGAATCAAGCTTTGACTGATTGGAGGACATGTTGGTAATTTGTAATAGAGTCGACCCGTCAAGGCTGTGATCGAAAATATCTATTTGTTGGCTGTGCCGCGAAGTGAAAACAATTTTGATGCGGAAGAAGATGACAAGAGAAAACAAGCTTCGAAGATGGAGAAACTCAAGAATTCCGAGTTATTACTCTCGCCAACTTCCGCTCCCGCGGATACTAGTGAAGAAGCAAATAAGAACGAATCCTTCGTTGCTGCGATGACCAACAAAATTCTCGATAATCTCCAACTGAAGATAAAGAACGTCCATATTCGATACGAAGATAAGCTTTCAGTTGAAGGTCATCCGTTTTCTGTTGGGTTCACTCTTGCAGAACTTTCAGCTGTATCAACCGACGAAAATTGGCAAGAAAGCTTCATCGTTGGCTCCAAGACTGGTGTCCACAAACTTACGAAGCTCGATTCCTTAGCAATATATTTCAACACCGACTCGATCACACTTGCCAATCTTGACAGCCCGGAGACATTTCAAGAACAATTCACAAATATGATTGCCAGGACCGAAGCAGTAGACTCAGACACCAAGCACAATGCTCTACCCGATCATCAATATGCCCTTAAACCTGTTAGCGGGGAAGGCAAGCTAATATTGCGAAAGCATCCCACAAAAGAATTGGCCAAAATCAATTGCGAATTAACATTCGAAGAATTAGCCTTTTTGATTGACGCAGATCAATATCGAGATGCACTTTCATGCCTAGACCTATTTCACTTCTATACGAGACATCGTGAATATTTAAGGTTCCGGCCTAGTGAACAGAACATGGCCGAAAACAAAGCAAAAGCATTATGGACTTTCGCCCTCGCCGTAACCAAGCACGAAGTGCACCAACGGGCTTACAAATCAAGCTGGGATTACTTTCGTCAAAGAAGGGATGATCGCAAAACATACATCAGGTTCTTCAAAGCGGTACAGCAAGGCGCCCTTCCCGAAGATACTGTCTGTCATTCCTGTTCTTTTTATTCGGAAACATTTCTTGGAAGCTTGATTCTAACTTTTCATTTCGAAAAATAGCCCGAGTTAATGGAACTAGAGCAGAGGCTCGATTATCAAGATATCAGATTTTACAGGTCTTTGGCGAGGTCTGAGATGCGCAAGGAGAGGATAACGGCTCGGAAAGCAGAAATTAGTACCAAAGCAGCAGCGAACACAGGTTGGATGGGATGGATTTGGGGTGGCACTCCAGCTGATTCTCAAGGCGGGATCGACTCGGGACAAACGGAGGGCGTTTTGAGTGAAGAAGAGAAGAAGCAGCTTTATGATGCGATTGAATGGGACGAGCGAGACGCCGCGTCCTCTGCTATAGATCTCCCTCGAGACGCGATTCTAATGAATATTCGTACCGAACTAAGGACTGGTTCTTTCACTCTTCGTTCAGGAAAATTTCCAGCAACTTCAGCCCAAGGCGGCTCGGGGCATAATATTATTTCTCTTGTATTCGATGGCTTTTCAGCTGATACTCTCCAAAGAACTGAGAATATGGAACTCAGTCTTAGTTTGGCTGGACTTCGAGTCTATGACGGTACCATAAAAAATAGTAAACACCCGCAGATTGTCAGAGTCAAAGAAAAACTATCGAGAAGACCCAGAGCAAATCTGGAAAGTCCGAATCCTCAAGCCCCTAACGCTGGCAGCGATAGCAACCAGCAGCTCACTCCGATCGAGTCGGATCCGTTCTTCTTCCTCAAGTTCGAGCACAAGCCTCTTGATGATCGAGCCGACAATGCTATTACACTCAACATGAGACACATGGAGATTGTTTATCACCCAAACTACTTGGAGGACGTAACCAAATTCTTCCGTCCACCAGCCAGCCAGCTTGAGTCTGTGGGAGCGCTAATTGATGTTGCTAGCTCAACCCTTGAGGGTATTCGTCAAGACACCAGAGCAGGACTGGAATTTGCCCTGCAGACTCATAAAACAGTTGACATAAAGGTCGACATGAATGCGTGAGTGTTTCACAGCATGCATTTGGCCCATTCATAACTAATTTGCATCGTGATATTATGACTTTTAGTCCAATTATCGTTATCCCACAGGATGTCACTCGGTACGACTGCCATCACATAATACTTGATGTTGGTCATATTGCAGTTTCTAGCAACCTGTTGTCCAAAGACCGCCTCGAGACGATTAAATCCAAACAAAACCGGGAGTATACAGAGGATGACTATGCGCAATTGGAGTCGATGATGTACGACCAATTCCATGTTGAATTAACGGATACCCAAGTGAGTAGATTTGCTGGAGTTTGGGGTAATGCCTATCTCTAATCCCAGCTTGATCACTTTCCAGCTTCTACTGGACAAATCGTTTGAGAGATGCCTTGTGGCCTTGGATAAGCCCAATGGACATAAAGAAGCACACTTGATAGAGCGAATTACAATGAGTTTCAATGTGTTCAACTGCATGGTCGATAATGCTCCTAACCTCACCCGCTTCAAAGTACAAGGCGACTTACCTGAACTTCGCGTTAATTTCTCGGATCGGAAATATAACATCGTCATGTCCATGATCGACGTTGCTCTACCGAATTTCAACGATGAAGCTGAAGCGGAGAAAGAATCCAACAACAACCAGCGTCTTGAGACTGCCGTCAAATCATCACAGGCTCAAAGCAAGTCCGCGCGAAAGCAAAAAATTCAGCCGTTTAGAATGCCGGCGTTTTTTTCAAATGATGCTAGCTTCACTTATGATCTTAGTGACGAAGATCACGTGCAAAATCACCTTCGTGAAGGGACTAATCCTGGAGAAGATGATGAGTTTTTCGAAGCACCCGATTTATCCCTGGCTGAACAGGTACGTTTGCATCTCTTAAGCTCGAAGGCGGCCGCCGTTTTACTCAGTTTTTTTTTCTTCTCTATTTGCAAGTCCCTGAATTTCAGGCAGAACAACTTTCAACTCCAGTTTACTGTGGGAAAACTCATTCTTGCCATATCCAAAACTCTCCCAGAATGTGGCGAAGAGCAACGACTTGTCGATTCAGTTTTGGAAGGATTCTACTTTGGTCTCAGCTTGCGGAATTTGGATTTAGCTGTTGATATTACTCTATCATCGATGTACATTGAAGATCAAGTGGCCAAGAAAACAAGTCAGATGTATCCCGCATTCAAGAATCTAGTCACCTCCGAACTTTTTGAAGATCCGCTGGCTGAGAAGAAGGACCTAGTCAAATTCAAATATACGCAGGTCCAAACTGATCACCCCGAATTTATGACCCTTTATGAGGGTATTGGTAAAGTAAGTTGAGACCAATGCCTGGAGACAGAGCTTGGGAAGGAGAACTAATACCCGAGGTGCAGTCTGTTGATGCAGAGTTGTCCACTATCAACATCGTTGTTACTCGGCCCACCATTGTTAGTTCCGGTTCACATCACCCGCCTGCCATTCTTCAAGTGCTTCTGACTTTGAGATTTTTTTTTTTCACTCAGCTCGAGCTCTTCGATTGGATTATGAATACTTTCACCGATACCGGCTCAAGTCCAAGCTCTCCTCAGGGTACATCGCTTTCTGATAAACCTCCATCAACATCCAACCAAGCAACATCTGATACGAACCTCGATAAAATAAGGGTAAAGGTCAAGATGCGAACCATTGCGTTTTTATTTAACGATGATGGGTCTCGACTGGCAACGTTGTCCTTGTCCTCTGCGGACTTTTCGGTTTTGTTGAACGGGCCCACCATGCGTATCAATGCGCGTTTGGGCAATCTGACAATTGAGGATGATACAGTCGAGCGCAACACCACCAAGTTCCGACGTTTAGTTGAAATCCAGGGCGATGAATTAGCTAATTTCCAGTACGAGACTTTCTTGAAGGGAGATAGCACGTACCCTGGGCACGATTCAATGGTCTACTTGAGATCTGGATCAATTCAATTCACAATAGTTGAAGGTATTTGGCATCGCCTGCTCATATTCTTCTCCAAATTTGCTCAAATGAAAGCCGTCATGGATGCTGCTAGTGCAGCTGCGCGTCAGCAAGCTAACGACTTATCTCAGACCAGCACAAAGATGCACTACGATATCTTGATCCGAACGCCTATCATCATTTTCCCCCTGCAGAGTAACTCGACCGACTCCTTGATTGCATATTTGGGTGAAATAAATGCATCCAATTCCTTTTCAGAAAGCAATGGCAGCCTTGTGACCAAGACCAAGGCGGGGCTCCACAACATTCGGCTTACTTCTGAACTGTCTTATGAGGGAAAACCAAATACCTTGGAAATCCTATGTGATGTTAACATCGACCTCATCATGTCTGCCCACAGTATGATTGAGCGCTCTCATGAAACTCACCAGATACCAGACAGTGATGTGAGTAGCACTACTCTCCAGACCAACCTCTTCCGTCTTTCCTTTGGCTGAACTTGAACTATTCAAAACTCGGCTGAAATATTCAGATTGTGGCCCACATGTCAGATGTACAAATCAATTTAACTCAGCCACAGTACTTTTCTCTGTTGGCTCTAGCAACATCCATCCCCAAGATAATGGATTTGAGTGAATTGGACGAAAAGCCAATGCGTCCCAAACCTGCGTCAACCCTCGAATCTCACTTTTCCCGCCCAAATTCTGGACTTCAACTCCCTCAATCTCGTGTGACACACCGCGATCCTCAACCCTCGTCGAAGTCCAACCAGCTCGCTGAAGCTGTTTGGGTTGCGATGGAATTGGCTTTCACAGTCACAAACGTAACCTTGGAATTATTTGACGCCACGATTGCGTCTTCGCAAACCGAAATCAACAGCTTGGCTAAGTTTTCGTTGACTGGAATTCGCGTCTCATGGAAGTCAAAATCTGACGGATCGATGATGGCTGAAATGGTGTTGAAAGCTCTCCGCACGATTGACACACGTACTTGGAAGGCTACCAAGTTTCGTGAAATCATGCCTGTCACCGATCATGACGGCGACCAACTGGCGCTCAACTATAAACAGACGGAAGCTAGTAGCTGTGTTAACTTGGAGCTTGATTCTCCGAATTTCATCCTTTCATTGGATTTCCTTTTCGCCCTTCAAGCATTTCTTACAAATTCAGGATCACCCATCAATCCCTCAGTCGCCCAGTCCCCGCAAGATAACCCCAAACCAACATCACCGGAAGCTCAGCCCCCTTCAACTCTGCATTACTCTGTCAATGTTATCAAGCCAAAGTTGACTATTATCTCAGACCCGGAAAAAAGTGATAGTGATTCTGTTCATCTAATTATCGACAAATTTTCAATCGATAAACAACACGTACTTACTGCCATGGTAATAGACATGTGCATGTCCTTGGGAAACATGAACGACCCTCAGAACGCCGTAAAATTCTTGGATGCATGCACGTTGAGCTTTTCGTGGGCAGATGTGCCACATGATGGAAATAAACAAGTTGCTATGCAAGCTCACACTACACCCCTGATCCTCAGACTCTCATATAGAGACTTCCTATTGGTCTACTCCGTGTATTGTAAAGCGCTCGATTTCTCTCAAGTCGACCGGACATCAGATAAGCAGATAGCTCAAGATGCCAGTCTTGAGAGCAGAGATATGGTACCGAAATCTCCCACAGTCCTCCCGTCCAGCCCCTCGACTCCCACCCCCACTCCAGAAAAGGTAGCTGTTACTACCTACCAATTGGATACATTTTGTTTTGATAACTGATAATTTCTCCGTGTTTTAGCTTTCGGTTATAATAGACAAGATTCAAGTGGTACTCATTGGCGACCTTCATGAGCAGCCTCTCCTAGATTTTCACACACAGGACTTCGAATTGATTTGTAGCAATTGGTCTCACGAAGTAAGATGTCTGGCTTCTATGACTGACGTTTGAATCGATAATAATGCAGATTAGTTATTTTAGCTTTCGCTCGAGACTTCGATTACTTTTGTGATCAACTGTACGTCTTCCTTCTCTCATCATCCATGCTCTGTATACATCATGCTGACGTTTCCTTTGCTCTCAAGATTTCAACTTGGCTAATTCTCATTGGGAACCACTCCTGGAGCCGTGGCCCATGTCATTCCAAGTCAGCAGCTCCCTGCTTCGGCACTAAATCCGCACCGTACTCTCACTGAAATCTTTTTGTATTCTAGTTGGCTCGTTTAGGATCTCCCATGCAAACGTTGCTATCCCTGGATTCCAAGAAACGCCTGGAATTAAATTTGACCGCTAGTTTTCTTGATATCGCCATGACCAGTGCCGAAATATGGGGACGGGAAAGCCAGAGCGTTCTACATCGGAAACGTGGAGTGGCTGCACCTTACGTGATCAGAAACTATACCGGCTATTCTCTCAAGTTATGGGCCGAGCTGGAGGATGGATCTCATAGCGGCGAAGATCATGTTATTGAGGACGGGAAAGACTTACCATGGAGGTTTGAAGATTGGAAATCAACTCGTGAAGTGAGATGCCCTCCATGCTACCCGTTTGTTTTCCCGCCTAGCTTATTTTGCTGTCCCTAGAATGTTTCTCCTTCTGCGCAACATACCTTAGGGCTAGTGCTGCAAGACGCTGGATGGACTTCGGTTGGTGGCATACTAGTGGTCAGGGAAGGCGATGAGGTTTATCCTCTACGACCATCAATGGACAAAGTTACCCATCGATTATTATGTCATGTCGAAATTATTGACAACGTCAAAGTGGTAACCTTCCGTTCGACTTTTCAAGTTCGCAATGATACATTATTCCCCATTGAAATGGGTATTGTCAATATGAATGATACCATGAGTCGTGAACCTTACAGAATCGGTGAGCCTAGGTGTTTGTTTCTTCGCGCGTTTGAATAATTTGCTTACCGGTAAACCTTGAATACCAGCACCAAACCAATCCTGTTCAGTTCCCATTCAGGCAGCCTATCACCAAAAGATCAAAATACGCCCGGCTAGCTGTAAGTACTATGATTTGTCTTGAGCTTGCCGGATTGGTTTGACTAACAATCCCACCTGACTCAGTGAGAAATAGCTTCGCTTGGTCCGAAAAGGCGTTGAGTTGGACAGACCTGGTGAAGCAACCTGTCCGAACTATAACCTGCCCGGCAATCAAGCGGGAGGACCCAGCACACCGTTTCAATGCTACCACAATCTATGACCAGGAAGATAGCACGGTCAGGTAATTATGATTGTTTTTCTTTTTGACGTCCCATTTATCACGTGTGATCCAATGCTTACCAACCTTGCAAACAATTCACAGATATTATCCCAAAATCACTTTGTGCCTGCGCGCCCCGATCGAGATAGAAAATTTGCTTCCCTTCGACATCAACTGTACTATACACTTAGAAAAGAACTATTCTACATTTTTAAAACAAGGTGACCTATTTCCTGTTCATATTGTCAACGTTATGGACTTAATGTTGCTAGGAATCGAATTCAAGGATGAGGGAATGGTCGGTATGAGGAGTCAGTATGCAGTAGTCAACACGAACAATCCAGAAGATATCCCTCTCGAAAATCGGATGTCGGTCATGGACGAGGATGGCTTGACCCTTAATTTAGGCCTGCATTATATGTATGCTGTTTCCCCAAATCTGATGTCGGATTCCGGTTATCGCTGATTCATGATCTGCTTACGCACGCACGTGTAGGCGATATCCTTTGTCTGGCGGGGCGTTCAAAGTTCAAATTTATAGCCCTTACGTGGTGATTAGTACGCTCCTTTTCTATAGACTCGTCCGCAAGGTGGCATCATCACACTCCCCTCATCCATCTCCCCTTTTTTTGTTCAGATAAAACCGGACTGGACTTTTCGATTCACTCTAAACCGTTTATCGGCAGAGCCAAAAAAGTTGCGGGGCAAAATTTGTGCGGAAGTAAGCCGTCGCGGACCTTTGTCTGATTCCCAATCCATTTTTATCCTGACTCTTTTTTTCGATTCCCTTAGATGTTAGTCGCCGCAAGGAACCTCGCCCATTACTATTTTCACACCTGAGCGATGACAAAAGGAACCGTGCGGTTATACGAGTCGGGGATTCTAATTGGTCCAAGGTAATTGTTTTTCCTTCCTCTCAACTGCAATCACAATGGCTGATAATGCCCCCCAAACAAAGGGTATCAATTTTGATGTCGTTGGAGCAAATCAGCAAGTCACTATGCAAACTTCGACTAAAACCTCAGAATACAGAGTTGGGTTGACCGTCTCTGAGGGACTTGGAAAGGTGAGAAAGGCCACGAGTTCACATGAAGTGACAAGATGAAATGCTCGAATCTTTATGATCTTCATTCTTTCGGCTACAGTACAAACTTACCAAGGTGGTGGTAGTGTACCCTCGGTTCATCCTTAAGAACGAGGCTGAACTCCCAATTTGCCTTCGCGAGGATGTATCGGATCAGATGTCAATCGTCAAGCCTGGAAAACGTGCCTTATTAAGTTTATTCATGAGAAGTGCGGATCCACAATTGGTTTTAGCTTTTGAATCCCCCATGGGTAAACGGTGGTAAGCATCCTCTATCTATTCCCTGCATGACAACTTGAACAAAGCAAAAAAACACTGATGACGTTGTAGGTCCAAACCTTTCCGAATTCAAAATGTTGGAAAAATATACATACGAGTTCGTGATCCCCAAAATGAAGAAACGCTCGTCCATGTCGAGATTTTGCTTCAAGGCCCGTCGATTTTCATCAAGCTCAACGTCAATCGTACCCAGTGGCCGGTTTTGTTTCGCAACAAAAGCAGCTCCGTTTTACACTTCGGTCAGACAGTATGTCCTTCACACATTCTTAAACTGATTCGGTAGTGTAATTTTCTTGCCAGCTGAAGTGAATTCATTGTCTGTCAGGTCATAAACAGTACCAACAAGGAAAACCTGGGTGTTTTCAAGTTCTATGAATCTCAGCCAAATACCGAAGTACCGTATGCATGGGATGATCCCGCCGCTGGCTTACAAAGTCTCATTCGTGTGGTCGTGTTCCGGCAAGCAGAGGGTTCATCTTCCAAACCCTTGCCACCGATCATTTTGCGAGACGTACATGTACTGGAGGTGGGACAGTTAGAGCCAGTTAGGACACACGTGAGCTTCATTCTTGCTTTACTTAGAAACACGCTAGTACAGACCCTCTTACACATAATATCAGAGATCTGGCCAAAAGCTAGCCTTCGATGTAGTGGTCGAAGGGCAGGCTCAAGTCGTGGTTATATCTGATTATAACGAAGCTACAAATGTGTGGAAGGTGGCCAGAAAGACTGGCCCTGGGGCTCCAATCCAGCGTTCCGATAGCTTCAGCAGCATGGGCGATGCTGTCTTTGAGGCCACCACTGTGGAGCCAATCACATTGGTCACTGCTTCCATAAGCTTAGAGGGAATCGGAATTTCGATCATCGATAAGCGAATGCGGGAGTTGATATATGGCTCTTTCCGAGGAATTGACATCACGTACGAAGAAAGTCAACTGCAACAAGACTACGGAATAGTGATATGTTGGATTCAAATCGACAATCAGTTGAACGGCGCGCTTTTCCCCGTTTTATTCCGCCCTACTGACCTCTCGGCTGATCCCAAGGCGGTTGAGACACGGCCTAATTTGCAAGTAAAAGCCAATGTTGTTAAAGATGACAGTAAGTGATCTATCTTCGAGCGAATAAAATTTGGACCTCATGATTTCCTTTTCTTCGTAGAACATGGCGTCGTTTATATCAAGTATGCTACCGTGCTGTTGCAAAAGATGTCTCTTGAGATGGACGAATCCTTTGTAATTGCTCTAATGGGCTTCACTAAATTTTCTGGTGCCTCGTGGAATCGTGAACATGTCAAGTACGTAACATCCCCCCTTTTCTAATTCTTATCCAGCGTGGAAGATTAATCCCTTTGCAAAATTCAGTCAACTCATTGCGGATCCTGTCGGAATACCCGAACCGGCCTCAGAAGGAGGAGGATTGGATTTATATTTTGAACTTTTGCATTTGCAGCCGTTTGCGATTGTGATTTCGTTTGAGCGGCAGGAAAGTGTAGACGCTAGTGAAAGGTAAGTTGGTTTGTCAAATGTCCCATAACTCGTATCCTGAGTTAATCCTCTTGGTTGTTGTAGGACGTTCGATTCTCGAAACCCGCTGTATTTCTTGCTCAATGCAGTGACCATGGCTATCGGCACTATCAGCGGGGCTCCCCTGATGTTGAATCAATTAAAAATAGAAAATGCAAGGATGTCGCAAAACCAACTTATGGCTAGGCTTATTCAGCATTACCAGAATGAAGGACTCTCCCAATTATACCGGGTACTTGCATCGGCCGACTTTCTAGGAAACCCCGCTGGACTTTTCAGTAATGTTAGTTCTGGCGTTCAAGACCTCTTCTACGAACCTTTCAACGGAGTTGTTTTACACGGCGGCAGTGAGTTGGGTGTAGGAATTGCCAGAGTAAGTCACTACCCCTACTTGATATCTCATACCTTTCTTCTTACCTGTTTTACTGACCCGATGTCATTTGTGTGTTCTAGGGAGCCACTAGTCTTGTCAAGAAAAGCGCGTTCGGGGTGACAGACAGCGTGTCCAAGATCACCGGGTCTGTCAGTAAAGGTTAGTCGATGACATGCAGCTGATCGGGTTCCTTGTAATTTGAGCACTGAATTGATTTCGTCTAAAACATACAAAGGACTTTCCGCTGCTGCCTTGGACTCGGATTGGGCTCGTGAGCGACAGCGTCGCCAGTTCCGCAACCGGAATAAGATCAATGGCCTGGCAACTGGTACAAGCGCGTTCTTGAACTCGTTGGCCAGCGGGATTCAGGGTGTGGCCGTAAGCGCACATGACCTTCACCACGGCTCCAGATGAAACACCCTAATGATATATTTGTGTGGAGCAGATGAAACCAATCAAAGGAGCTGAACATGGAGGAGCCGTTGGATTTTTCAAGGGTGTAGGAAAGGGACTTGTAGGGTAAGATAAATCAAATTCCACATTGATCTATTTTCGCATATCACTAATGGGGTTTACTTGACGTTTTGTAGAGTTGTGGCCAAGCCCGCTGTTGGAACATTTGACTTTTTGAGTAACGTCTCCGGTGGCCTCAGGAACGCTACAACAGCTTTCGATCCCAGCCGGGGTGGCCGGTGCCGTTTACCACGACATATCCCTTACGATGGAATCCTGCTGGTGAGCTACCTTCATTCTTGATTTACAAGATGACTCGATTTGACTGTCGTTAATTTTTTTGGGGCTTCAATATCCGTGTTTCAGCCTTACAACATTCAGGAGGCCCAAGGACAAGATTGGCTAAGATCGGCTGACAACGGAAAACTGTATTTTTGCAAATACGTGGCCCACGTCGAGCTTCCCAACGATGAAGATTCAGCATGTGTCTTGGCGACGGACCGGATTGTGATGCTTCAGATTAACAAGCTGACCATTACGTGGCAGGTACTCTTGTCCGACCTGAAAGAAGTAAGATCTGAACCAAATGGCATCAGGATGATCCTCAAGGACGATTATACGAAGCCTCTTATAGCGCTGCTCGACGCGAGCACTAGATCCTGGTTTGGACAACACATCATCAAGTATATGTCTTTTTTCTTCCAGGTTGGGTCTTGATTCTGAAGATATCCTTTTTATGATAACAGGCTTCTCAAAGATCATAACGATAAAAAGAAACGAGCCGCAGGTGGTAGCAGACATGGGCCCTAAGGGGATTGGGACAGTCAAGGATAGCGAAGCTACATGCCTGACGGAATCAAGGATAGGGGCATAGAAAATGTACAATACATAACTGCTGCAGAGTCTAATTCGAGTCGGGCGCAAACTTGATGAATATCATCCCAGCTGGGTTGAATCAAGCATTTCATTTCTTCGATGATTCCATGCTCCTCTCCTCTGTAATTCTGTTTCAAGGGTTTGCATCATTTTGTAATTATTGCCCATGCCATGTAGTCTCTCTATCTATTTTTATGTTTTTTTCTCAGTATCATATAAGCTGCAACTTAAATGGCTTTTTGGTCTATTACCATTCCACCAAGCTGGTAAACCCAGGAAAATTTTGGATTGTATGCTTTCCAAGGGCTTGACACAAGTGAGTTTTGGGTTGTGAAGAAATGATGGCCTAAGGCCAGAGAAGACTGAAAAGGGAAGAGCTGGAAATCAAGAGCAGAGTATGCTCAGGGACAAGGATCAACAGTGAGAGGGACTCGAGTAGAGCAAG
>LAVV01007147.1:0-13708 GCA_001263375.1 Puccinia sorghi
TATCCCAAAGATCAGGTAGCGTTAGCGGCAGTTTTTCTGACAGCTGCTAACGCTACGCTAAAGCTACCCCATTTTTTATTTTTATTTTTGTAGCGTTAGTGGTCCTTTTTTGCCTAACAATAGCCGTAACGTAGCGGAAAAGGCCTAACACTACGCTACGCTACAGCTACTGTTAGCGTAGCTGGCCCAGTGTTGGTGGGAGCATCTTCTCTTTCTGGGAGATTTCTATGTGTTATTCAGGGAAGAGGGGAGTGTGGGTTCCTAGAGGGGTGAGAAATGGTTGATCCAATGCATGGGAAAATTAATGGCTTGGGTATCTTGAGGCATCCTGTTCTGTTTGTCCTGCGTCCTTTGTTCCCCCTTCTGTTGGGTAAAATTCCATATCTTCTGTCTGGTTGGTTTTTGAGGATGGTATGACTGGGTGACTGGGGTAATTTGGTCTTCTGAGTCTGATAATGGATTTATATTGTTGCTAAATTGATTGCAAAGGTTTCTTTTTATGAATTTCCTGGTGAATAACTGGGTTACCACAATGATCTTAATCAGGAATCAATAAATAAAAAGAGGATGCTAGGACTGATGATGTGTTTTTTTGAATTCTCAAAAAATAACAACAGGCTTCCCCCAACATTCCAATCAATGAAACCCTATCTACTATCCTCATCATCTTTTCACTAGGCCAAAGTCTATATGTCGAGAGGAATCTGCACACAAGATTATTGAAATGGCGCAATTGATCAACTCCTTACTAACCTCAAAATATTGGAAGTCACGTAAGCAGAGACCACGTCTGATTGGAACCCACACAATCTTTTCTTGGATTATGAGTTGTCAAACAGCTAAGTTTTACCACTTGGTTTGCCGTTTTTCTCATTTTAATTCTTTTGTTTCCCTCTATTTTTGGAATATTGACTTTCATTGGTCATCAAGGTGTGCATGAACAAGGATAAATTTGTCTGTCTGGCCGATCGCATCAGGGGAGACCCCATTTTCTTTCCTAAGGGGAACAAGTCTCAAGCCCCAGTTGAATGGCAACTACTAGTAATGCTCGCTAATCTGGGTGTCTTGGGAACGGTAGGTGGCTTGGCATTTCTTTTGGATGTGTTTTGTATATCTGGTAGGTCATGTTTTTTACCTTTGTCAACAATGTTGGTCGGCTTTCAACTTTTCTTGACTTCGATTTGTGCTTTCAGTGGGGAGTGTATTCAACTACACTTACCGCTGCCTCCAGGTTTTAATATTTCTCAAAAAGGAGTTTTTCTCCTGGCCAATATCTGAGTAATGTGCTGCGCAGCAAGCAAGAAATTCTCAATCCAACCTGTTCAAAAACTGTGTCAGATTTGCTGATGGAACAATCATCCCCCTTGCCCTTGGCCCAAGGAAGAACAAAGAATACTATTGGATGCACAAGATTTCATATGGGCTCAATAGCATGATTGTCTGCAATCACAAGCGGAGAATTATCTAAACTTTTCATGGCTTGTGCGGAAGTGCCCATGACTCACATGTCATGTGGGCCTCTAACATAAGCTCTAATGATTTCAGTTTTATTCTGTTTTATTAGTTGACTTATATTACTTTTCAGTTGATTGATCTTCATCAAGAATTTTTTGAGCCTGAAAAATATCTATTAGCAGATTCAGGGTATACATTTCATCTGGTAATTGTGCCTGCATTCAAAAAACCATGTGAGGGTTATTTGGACTGGCCGCACAAGAAATTCAACTATCTGCTGTCAACGCAACAAGTTGTGGCTGAGAATACAATAGGGGTATTGAAGCGGCGCTGGAAAACACTCACCAATTTGCCATTAGTGATTAACGACAACAAGTCAGCAGCATGCGCATTGATATGGATCCAAGTGTGCTGTATTTTGCACAACTACCTTCTGGAAAATCAATCTGAGGCTTTTTCGTTCTTGGGCAGGCAGTCAGTGGAATCAGAAGAGCCTTGTGGGACTAAAGCCGAGGTCCGGTTTGATGGTAGACAAGGCTGGCGCGACTGGTTATTCAAATAATTTGAGCAAAATTCCAATAATTATTTGCCTTGAGGATTATTTTTGTGATTATTTCACATCAATCGTTTCTGTTTTGTTTCACGTTCTCCATATTTTTTTAATTTTTTATCTTTCAACATGATTTTTATTGTCATATATTCTTTTTTCTCAAAAAAATTGTGGTGCAGAAAAATAAATTATATTATTACACATATTTTGGATTATTGCCTCAAGTGCACTCATGCAATTATTCAAAATTTCAAAAATAATTTTTGTGTCAAGACACGTGAAAACAAATTTCACATAGATTTGTGTTGCTGCATTTCCCAAATAAATAAATAAAATCCATTTATCCCCAAAATAAATGGAATTAAGAGATAAAAAGATTTAGGGCCAAAATCAAATAAGAAAAAACAAATTGCATTTTTCAATCAGAGACGTCCTCATTAGAGAGTTGATTTGTCATCTGCATCTCTTCCTCATTTGTCAAGCCTGTGGACATGAGCTCCTTGAATACTTGGACCTTCCAAACCACCAAAGATGTCTTGATGCTTTCTTTTTTTTCTTTCACCTCAAGTCTCATTTTCTCCAACAACAATTTCTTCTCCTCAATTGACTGCAATGTCAACTCTCCTGGAATATTCATCCTTGCGAAGCTATTGATATTCTTTGCAATCAAATTTCCGAGGGTTTTATCTTCAAGCTGTCAAGCATGGAATCTCTCCGTTTGCAAGTCAATAATTTTTTCTACTGACAGCGCCTTATTGGTCTTCCAGCTGTTTTCATTGTTTCAAGTCGTAATAATGTTTGCAGATGATTGCAATCCCAGAAGAATAGATGAATTAGCAGGAGGGTTGACTCTGACTTCATCATCTTCATCCAAGGTAAGTATTCTTTTACAAGCTGATTTTTGTGATTTGGTCGTGACATCGGCATGTTCAAAGATAGCACCCAAGGCATGATGATATTGACCTTCAGGCAATTCCTGAGTTGGTGAGTAAGGCCACTTGTTGTTATTGATATCCTCAGCAGGCGGGAGTGACTCATTGTCCGTGTGATTCATTGCGCGACCGTTGGAGGTAAAAATATCACCCAAATTCTCGCGGTCCTCTGGAGCAGTTTGATCTCTTGAAGCTTGCCCCAATATCACCTGATAAAGGTCAAAAAAATAGTTACATTGGCGCCGAAGTTCCACTGGGAAATGAAAGGAGCAAGGATAGTTAATGAATACCAGAGATGAATGCAAATATAAAGAAAGGAAGAAAAAATCACCAACAATTTTCTTGAATTCTTCTTGCCATAAGCAAGCAATATTAGAAGATTCTGATTCATTGCTAAATTGAGCCACATCAGCTTCCATGTTGTCCTCAATGCCTTGACCTGTTTGTGCGCGCCAATTGGCAGCATTACAATATTTAGATTCCAGTTTGTTTATCTGGATAATGAAACACAAAAATATCAATAATCAAAACGTGAATAATTGAAGGAACTCCTGTTTCTCTACTCCATGTGCATCTTGAACCTTTAAACCATTAGCCTCCAGAAATTGAACAACAATTCCAGCTACTTCCCTCTTGCTTTTAGTCCCACCTCTCCATAATTCATAATTTTCTTCAGATCCAAAGAGCTTTTCCTGTCACCATTTCAACCATTGAACCAAGAGAATTTCTTTTGAGAAGATCAAGAGTGAACTCCACCATTTGAGGCAATCCCCTTTGGAATTTTTGGATTTCTTTTTTTGCACTGTGGAAAGAAAAACCGACTCAGAAGGTGACTGAGAGTCCTGCTCCAATGTGTGTTGAGTACTCTTTTGTTTCACTGCGGAAAACTTCTAGATTTGTGAGTATCCTTCTTTAACCCCAATAACAAACACTCCCTTGTTACCGCTCTTTGCACACTGCAACCCGGAAAGAGACTGTGAATGTTCTGCATTTTAGTGATTCTGAATCTTGACTCCCAATTTTTCCCCTGATTTTGTTGTGGTAGATGATGCAATAGACACAAAAACTCCCTGACTCCCCGCCGACAACTCTGCCCCTCCCCCCCTCCCTGCTCCCATTGAGTTCCTGCACCTCTGATTCCCCACCAATTTCCATTCCCTGCAGCATTGCCCCTGTGTCTGCCTCACTCCTCAGGCGCAACCTCCGGACCCCCTGGCGCTCCGCCGGCCCGGTTTTCCCCTGCAGTGCCATCCAGAACAACTCTCGTCCGCCCAATCCTCCTCTGATGCCGGCTCAAACCCCAGAAACAAACCCCTGTTTACTTCCCACTCTGTCTTTCCGCCGCATCATCTCCGCCACTAACAAAAACTTGCTTCTTACGTCCCTTTGCCTATAAAGTCCCCACAGCGGTAACAAACAAATGTTTTTTCTTGGGGTTAAAGAAGGATACTCAGCAATCTAGAAGTTTTCCGCAGTGAAACCAAAGAGTACTCAACACACATTGGAGAAGGAATCTCAGTTACCTTCTGATTCAGTTTTTCTTTCCACACTGGGAATTTTTTTTTCAGGGGTTGCATCCACAGACCCACTGCCTCACAGGGGGGGGGAGGGGGGTCACGGGTTGAATTCATTGACCCGCAACCCCAAGAATGGCGGCTTAGGTTTCAGAAGCAAAACCCAAGCCGCTGTGGTGGGTCGCATATACAATTTTGAAACCCACCTATTATACAGGGTGTCGCAGGAATTATTCTCAGACATCTAACCCTCAAGAACAAATTGCTAGGATCCAGAGTTTACTTCAAAGCATGACTTCATTGGATAAATAGAATCACCTAGACTCAATTGAACAGCTATTGGAATGTTTGGCATATCACTCATTGATATTCAGTTAACCAAAGGCTGCTCAAACCACCCAGGGAAAACCAACTTTGGCGGAAAGGAGACTAAAAAAGACTGAATCTTGGGATCCATCAGGCTTTGAATATTTTCAACCCAAGAATCCCATGTTTCAAGAGGTGAAGGAAGAATATAAGACATGAAATGAGCTCCCGTTCATTGTTCATAAAGAAAAATCCTGTCCAGTCCACTAGAAAAATCCAGCCTCCTCCTGAAGCCCCTCATCTGATTCAAGAGACCCAAACAAAAATCCACCAATATTCTTGGCTCTGACCAGCTCCTGGAATTTTGTGGCATTGAAGATGGAAGATGAAACATTGTTCCCAGCCCCTCAATATGAGAAGAACTGGGAAAGGATTGCAAGTCCAGGGGAATTGAGATGGAAAGCTAGATGTTTTGAGTTGAATAAGAAACTGAAGTCACAGACAGGGTTATGAGGAATTGCTTTTTATTTGGATTGATTTTGGTTCTCTTCTTTGATTTATGTTTGTTGCTTGTTTTTTGTTTTTCCATAACAAATATTTTTTATTTTTCATCAGAATTTTTTTCTCTCAGATGAAAATAAATTGCATCTTTTACAGTGTAAATTTTATTTTTATGTGAGTTGAAATGGTGGGTTTGTGGCCATTTCCTTTTTTGAAGTTGTGAATAATTTCTTTTTAAATTTAAGGTGAATATTTTTTTTATATTTGAAGTTGTGAATAAAAAAATTTATATTTAAGGGTGTAAGTATTTTTTTATATCTATCTATCAGAAATCAAGGCCGCAGGTTAAGTTCTTGAGGGTTGTGCATGTGTGACCCAAGCCACCATCCACTGGGGTTGTGGGTTGTGGAATTGTATGCGCAAACCACAGCTGCTTGGGCTGTGCTTCTGCAACCCAAGCTGTCATTCTTGGGGTCGCAGTTCAAGGAATTCAACCCATGAACATTCACCTTGCTCAGGTCAAGTGGTGAGGAAGGGGACCTCCAAAGAAATGGTACCATCACTGCAAAACAAACTTGCTCAACTGCCTGAAGTTGACATGCAGAATTCCCAGGAAGCTCCTTTTGTTACTCCAACCTTTCTCTAACAGTGATTAAACCAATATTTGATGCACATTCAATGTTCATACTGCACAGTGACTGTGAAAAAAACATCTACATATGCAAACAGGTGGATTTTGGATGACAGCTTGGCTGGAGCATGCTGCATGTCAACTGCAGGCAGTTGAGTGAGTTTTTTTAGCAATGTTGTATCTTTCACTTGCGCTTTACCTGTGTTATTCACCTTGTTCACAAAAAGTAAATGTGTGCAGGTAACTGGTGGTGGGAAACTTGAATCCAAACACATGGGTGGCAGGTCTAGTGATGAACCAGATTGGCTGAAGAAAGTCAGAAGTAGACTTGCTACAACTTGGGATGTATATATTAGCAAGTCTTTCCAACCCTGAATGGGTTTGTAAAATCATGTAGTGGGTCCCTTGGACCCCACATTTGGAAAAAACATGCTAGATTGGGGCCATGGGCCCCTGTTTACCAAGTCCATTTCAGATGTTCTTAGCCTGCAGGTTAGCAAATCCCTAACTTAAAACAGGCCCCTTTTTCTTCTTTGTTGGCACATACATGCTCCAAGTGGCCAACCACTTGACACATTGTGCCAAACAAAGGGTGGGACTTGGTTGCAAATTTCGTATTTTGGCACAGGAGGAACCCTTGTATTGTGGTGACATACAATCATTTGACTTTGATCCCATTTTCTCTCATCCTCCAGATGAAATCATGCTCCACCTAAAAGACTTCCAGAAAGGCCTTTGCCTTCCATCCAAAATTATTCCCCCATCTCCTACCAGTCTCAAGGAAACTTGAATACCAAACTTTCTCTCATTATGTGAATTTCTCTGTGTACAATTTGAGATGTGCCACTATACAATTCAACCTTCACTCCCATCTTCCAGATGCAGAGCTATAGCATCATTCTCAGAAGAAAGTAGATGAAGCTCAAGAAAGTAGGACACCCAGCTTTTGAATTCAGTGCTAGGGAAATTGTGAGGAGATGAAGGAGGAAGGGCCAGACAGATGAGGCAGGCTTGTTCCCCTCATTCTGGCCTCTTCACAATTCCTGTAGCTGCAATGTTGCCTTTTTTAGTATGTGATTTGTAATAAAAATACTTTTTCTTGGAATAAAAACAAGTGGCTCCTGTGCCAACAAACAGGCATTACATGTAAGACCCTCCTGTAGAGGGGTGCACAGGGTGCCTCTGCAGGAGGGAATTAGATAAGTTTGAGAAAACCGGGTTAGCCCAGGTCCAATGTGGTTACCATTTCAGGTTAAGCAGCCTTAACCTGGCAACTTAACCCAACAAATGTGGATGGCCTTGGATATTCAAAGTGGAGTGTTCCCAAAAGAGAAAAAAACAGAAAGATGGAATCCCTTCATTAGGCTCAGCTCAGCTGGACAAGTTATATTTCCCCACCTTGGGTGCTAATCATTCCCTGCTGATTATTTTGCTGAGATTTTCAATTGATTGGGTAAATATAATATTGAAAAGGAACTTGGTGCGCAGCAGCCCTCGTGGATCCACTGTGCATATTTTCTCATACAAGTTGCGTCTCAACTTGAACATCCAGAATTCCAACAGAGTCCAGAGAGCTGGTGGCAACGCATCAACCTGCCCTACCATCAACTGAGCCTTGATATTGGTGATTACATTATGGTGCTTAATGTTTCCGTTGGTCTTGCCTGTGTTCACATCCTCTTGAATGAGTGCTAGCGCTTCTGCTAGATGAAAACCAACCCCCCTCAAGTCCGGGACAATTGTATTAATCATCTCAACATAAAATAGAAACTGTATCACTAGTTTGGCAAAACTTTTAGGCTTGATGTCTTGTGATTCTTGACACCAAAAATTGATCCTGGAGAGGTTAGTCTGTATCTGGCTTTTCCAATGGGTAAACCAAACCCTCCGGTTTTGAATTAGGGTTTCTACTGCCACTAAGCTTATTTGTTGCCATGGCTGCTCGTCCGAACGGTATGGTCCGGAGTTTGCGATTGGCCACTTCAACATTTCGGCGAACTGGTCCTCTGACATCTTGGATTCTCCTCGTTCGCTAATCAAGTGGGAGCACTGTCTGTTCGGCACAATGCATTTTAAAGCCACGCAGAAAGCAGGTCCAAATTTCAATGGTTGTGCTGTGCGATCGAACATCGTTGCTCGGACGTTACGCTGCATGTAAACGCCCATTAGTTTGATCCTTTTTTCGCCGATATTTTCATTTGTCTGAGCAGGTGTAATAGGTTGGAGAGAAGAAGCCAATGTGCGCTTAGAACAGGCATAGGGAACTTTCCCTGTCGATAAGTTGATGTGAGTGGATTTGTGATCTCGCAAGCTTGCTGGGATTTGTTCCCTTGCATCTGTGCTGAATTCTTGTGAGATCGATGCAGAATTGATGTGGATGTCGTCTGGTGCTTTGCACTTGGTCATCAACATGAATCCTATGAGCAAGCGATATTTGAAGCGGACGTCCTTCATGGTGTGATTGGGGTTGGTTCCTTCCGATGACGGAGCCTGACGTCTGATTTCTGTGAGGGCGGAACTACTATGGTTTCCTTTACGACTATGAATATTTATTCGAGAGAATAAGATTGTCAGAAATGTTTACTTTAAATATCCCAATACCTATTCCGCTTACGTGATTTAATAAAATCTTAGCTTAAGATTTATAAGTTCTTCTTTTCTTTTTATAAGGGCTGATGTTTTTAATATTCTACTTTGAAGTGAGGTT
Source organism: Puccinia sorghi (assembly GCA_001263375.1). Taxonomy (NCBI): domain Eukaryota; kingdom Fungi; phylum Basidiomycota; class Pucciniomycetes; order Pucciniales; family Pucciniaceae; genus Puccinia; species Puccinia sorghi. Next base: position 8,597 of record LAVV01007147.1, read on the forward strand.
TCAATACAAAGATAATCGGATGAGGAAAGAAAAAAGAGAAAGGAAAGAAAAGAGAAGAGAAGAATAAGAACTAATAATACTAACGCTATATGACATCAATGCGACGAATCTCTATGACATCAATAACATGTACAATGTGCATGATTCGTTACAATTTCTGGTGTGATGTATTCCCTCTCATCTTCTATTCGTTTCAAGAACTGCGGTTCTCCGTCGAACAAAAGGCCGCACACGTTTCTCCTCGCCTGTGGACCTCGTGGGATGACGAGTCATTTCGTTCTAACAATTATGCTCTCATCACTTAACAAAGTGTGCGGTCGGAAACGCACAGGTAGGGAGGACTTATAGTTTAGTGCGCTCATCCCGTAGTACACGGAGAAGCCCGGCCATCAGCCCACAGATGACACCTGCAGGCAGCTATCATGCCTCTTTCACATGTGCCCTCATATCTTCTTTAAAATACCTGCAGTCTCATTCATCCATTGTGTCCCCGTACAAAGAGAACATGCAGAAGAGTGGTGAGTCTCGTCTGTAACCCGTCAGATGGCTGCATCCTGCTGTGCGGAGAAGCATTTAGCATGTGGAGAAAGCACACGATGAGTTGACGAAACGTGTCGTAGGCTAGAGGCTCGTTCCAGCAGCCACGAAAAGTGCCCGTTCGTGCCGCTATCAACGAGGCAACCTAGCCAGTCCAGAAATGATAATAATATTGCTGCGCCGAATGAGTGAGAACCAAAGAGAAAAAGAATTACAAAATAATCAAAGCGAAGGGGGTTGATGTAGATATAGATAGGTCATCACACAGATGGCTAGAGCAATAGCCAGAGAGCTCGACAAGTCCAAAAGCGAGAAGGAAGAGAAGAAAGAGCACATCTACTTACAGCGGCACATAGCAAGGCGCAAATGTTGAAAAGAATAAAGGTTTTACCATCATAGGTTGTAAAGAGACATCTTGATATGAAATAAATACACATTTTTTTGGAGGGGATTTATGATACGGAAGGAAGTTGACGGGGTCACATCTAGAGTTTTCGGACACGGGTGATGCTTTCGGTGCAAGCATCAGTAGGAAGATCACTCCAAGACCATTGACAGTCGGTCAACCAGGGGTGGGTACGAATCTTGAAGCAGTTCCAGCGGTCCTCTGGTTTGTAAGCCAAACAGCGAAAGATCAAATCCATACAGCTCTCCGAGATGGGATTGCTAGGAGGGGAAGCCTTGTAATGCTTGATGGCTTCGGTGTCGTGGAAGAACGACTCGCCAGTAACGAGGATCGAGAGGAGGATGCCCAACGACCAAATCTCGGCCGCCATAGGCTGGTACGAACCCTTTCTGATCAACTCAGGGGCAGCAAAATTGAGAGTACCTAGAAGAAAAGCTGGCAATTATTAGCCAGTGCAAAAAAAAAAAAAAGGAAAAAAAAAAAAAAAAACAGGGAGACTGGGTAAGGACGCATACCAAAGAAACGGTTGAGAGATTGAGGCTCTTGACGATAGTCGAACAAGTAAGTCGAGCCAAAGTCAATCAACTTCATGCGGTACTTATCATCGATCACAATGTTTTCGTCCTTGATGTCGCGATGGACAAAACCATTGTAGTGAAGACATCCGACAACATCGATGAGCTGAGCGAAGACATACTTGGCATATCGCTCGGGGAGGCGACTGTGTTGCTCGATGCATTCAAACAAATCGCAAGACGAGCGCCGCATCATGCCAGGCATCTGGGGCGGCAAGGAAAGACTGCTCTTCCTCGGCTCCGGACCCATCTGAAGCTTAAGACCACCAGTAACTGGCTTCTTGGGGGATGGTTGCAACAAGCCGACAATTGGCAACTTCTTGAGAAAACTGGGAGCCTTGTTTTCCTTCTCCGACGCTGTCCACGGGGAGCCGTGATGTTCCATGATCTGTTAAAGTAAACGTCAGCTTCTGATAATCTTGCGCTTGCAGATTAAGTGTGACTGACCAGGTAGACATAAGTACTATCCTCGAAAAGCTCAACAAAGGCGACGACGCCTCGGTGACGAATGGTTTTAAGGACATACTGTAAGATTTCAGAAGTCAGTAGTGGGAAATTAATGTGAGGATAGACGGCAAGAAGCTTACAGCTTCTAGAGGAACCCTCTTAATGCCATCTGTTGTCCTCTGTATACCATTCTTGTCGTTATCGTCTTCCCAACGTTCATCCCGCACCCAGGCTTGCTGAGGAATTTTTTCCTTATAGATAAACTTGACGGCACACTGCATTGAATCGGTCAACCTGGTGGCTTGTACGACAAAACCAAAACCCCCACTTCCTAGTTCATCGCCAAGGGCGTAGTTAGCTGCGAAAATTGGATGCAGCTTGTGAGCTGAAAGCGCTTTCGCAGAGACAGTTGTCGGGAGAAGCGGAGAGACTTTCTGGAAAGGCGATGTGTTGGGAGTGGGCGGCAAGTTGGCATTGATAGATTTCGAAATGAAAACAGTGGATTTGGGTTGAACGAATATAGCTTCGCGCGAGTTTGGCGTGGCCGGTGGTGTAAGATTTGCGTCCACACCAGGAGTGGAAATTGATCCGCGACAGGATTTGGATGCGCTCATGCTAGGACGATGAATGGCTGGAGCGTAGTGGCCTGGACGGCCAGGCTGAACGCGTGGCTGGATATGAGCACGATGAGTGTCACCTCCTTGTGCTGTAGACAATGGACTCAGAGGCCGGGATCCACTGCGAGGGGAGACTCTGCTGTAATCGCTGATCATCTTCTGAGTTCCGTCAGGGCCTTCATCAGGGTCGATCGAGCTGAGGTTTGATCGCGAGTAACGCTTGAGTGGTGGCGGGCGTTTCTTGTTGAAGGAGAAAGAAGTCAGCTGAGAGCTTGTGTCTGCAGCCTCAAGAGACTCGCGCGAAACGGCGGTTGCCGGAGAGCTAGCAAAAATAGAGGAGGCTGTGGTCTTGCTTGGCTGAGCCCGGAAAGGCGGGATAGGGGAGAGTTGGTAGGCGGACTTCATGATGAACTAGATGGATTTGGTTGAAGATAGAGGGGAAACAGGAGGGCAGAGAAAGCAAGAAATTGGGCGATCAAGATCTTTGGGAGATTCTAAATGTCCGACAAGAAGCAGGAGTTTTTATCAATATTACTACACCAAAAGAGTAAGGCAAGGCGGGGGAGCAAGCCAAGAAAAACGGACCTTGCGAGAGAGCACGAGAATGGGGAGTTCAAACTTTCCAGGGGTATACTCAAATAGGAGAATTTAAGGAGGAAGTGTGCTGATGCAGTACCAGAGGAGAGATTGGCTGAAGATGATAATAAAACTAGACTGATTCCTTAGCAAGAAGTATGAGAGAGCTGGTCGCTGTTCACCGGCGGTTGAGGGACTGGAGGTGTATGGGATGTTTGAGTGAGTGCCTAGCAGGCTTTTATAAGAATGATTCGGTCTCAAGGAACAGGCAATGCTGCTTCCTGTGCCGCCTTCCCCAGGGAAGTCGACGTCCCAACTGTTTTAAATGGGTTAAGCCATGCGCAGACGGACCAGCTATGTGTGCCTGGACTGTCAAGGGCTATCCAGAATAGATGGCCGGGCTTCTGCGGCCTTCATCCAGGTCGTTACAGCTCCATTTATTCTTAGCGGCCCAAAACATAGTCTCTTGGTCAGCTATACCAGACTGCCCCCTCTGGGTATGAATGGCACTAAAGGCTCTCAAACCTAAACAGCTGAACGCGAGATAAAGACAACTGGAAGTTGTGTATGTGTATGACTGCAGTAATCAAATGTCCTGGCGCTGGCGAGATGAAGCCAAGATTGTTGATGAATGACTCGAGCCTGACTATCCTCGAACCAGCCTGGGCTAAGCAAGCCGAATTCATCTAGCTCTTGATGAATTCATGGATGGGTGCTCTCGTTTCGCAAGGACAGTTCGGTTGGGTAGACTGGCTGCGGTATGATACCAACTCGTTGGTCATCGACTCGTCAGCGAACGCGTTTGGTGACGAGAGACGCGATATAAGGTCATGTCGGGAATGACGAAACCCCACCGATCCTTGTCATGGCGGCTGGTTTTACCAAAGATGACGGTAAAACCCATCTTTGCAATCTGATCCGCATCCATGCGGTAATTTGCCTCAGCTTGCCGAGGTTATCAAAATACGCGTCTCACATTCTTCAGTGGCACAGTCATCGACCTGCACACCGCTCTTGAGGAAAGAGTTTCGGTCGGACGGCTGATAGCTCCTTCAGGTGTCTGAGTTGGAAGACTAGCTGGCTCTTAATCATTATGTAGCTTGCTTAGAGGACATCTCATCAGGTGGATTTTGATATTGGCGTAACAAGACAACGCTCACCTCGAAGCGAGATTGAGCACCTCATCGACCTGAATGGCTTTATGCTTTATTCAGCGAGTCAATCCCAAGAGGACGCGTGCCCCAGTTTAGAATAAAAAATTTGAGTCCTTTGCTGCGCCAAGCTTTCCGCACTTAAGATCAAATGACAAAAACATCGAGATTTCAGAAGTAAACTAAGGAAGGCTCGGCCAAGCTTGGTATTGTAGCTGGGCTCTCTACAGAGTGGTCTACGGGAGAGTACACCATGTGGACAAAGATGATGAAGAGAATCAGATGGATTTCTCTGAAGAAGAGATTAAGAGAACTGGAGCGCAAGCTCCTGAGGGACCCATAAGTATGGGTACCGGAAAAGAAACAACAAATAGAACCGAGAGAAAATGAACTGCAACAAAGCTTTCTCGGCTTGTAAAGAATGAATACATAGGAAGACAAGTCATAACTGATGTCGTCACGGAGACAACCCTATCCTGATGCCGGTAGTGCAGAAGCCTCTTGCATCATGCGGGAGAGTGCCCTCCGGTGAGTCAATCCCACAGAGAACCCCTCTTTGAAAAATTAAAAGCTCTCAGATGAAGAATTTGATACAAAAAAAAAAACAGCTGGCTCTATGGTGATTAGATGAGATGACCTGACTGTCAAAGCTAACTTAAAAAAAACACCAAGTATCCAGGTGAATACTCTTCAGAGATTCAGTATCTCATCATTAGTAATCCTTCCCAAAGACACTGCCAAGGTGATTGTGTCAGATTCCCACATCTGGCATTATGTCAGATGAAAAAGTCTGATATTATATC
>LAVV01007147.1:15824-30912 GCA_001263375.1 Puccinia sorghi
CTTGACCTGAGTCCAACACTACCGGTGACGGTGTGCGTAAGTTCCATTTCCCCTCTACAAAAAAAAAAAAAAAAAAAAAAAAAAAAAAACTTATACACCATTAGAGATCTATCAGACCCACAAGGAGGACCCCATACCCATACAGAGAGCTACTTGCTCTTCATGGAGGTTTCCTGGTGGAGAGCTGCTAAGTCTGCTGGGCTGGTTCCTACTTGAGATTAGCCATCTGCATCTCAAACTTGGTTCAAGTTTCTCCAGGTCCATATCTTTGGTAGACTTGGTTGCTTACACTTTATCCAGCTCCCCATCTGTGGGACCCTGGACGAAGCTTGACATGATCACATTCCATTGAGGGTTTATGGGACCAGCGAGGCTGATAAGTTTTTTTTGCAATGTCGCAACAAGTGAAATGAGGTATCTAATGCAAAATGAGGATGATGAGAAAGGAAAACAATCTAGTTTTGCAATGTTTTGACTTGTAAACAACAATTAGATGTTGAAAAGAGGGCTGGATACCTTACCGCGCATCTGCCATGTTGAGAATGATTAAGGCTTGACTGTTAACGCTTTGCGCTATTAAGAATGTGAATCGAGTTGGATGTTGATCTAATTATTGAAGAAGGGGTGGCAGGTTGTAAGACCTAGATACGTCACTTTTTTCTTTTTCTTGCTGATGCTTATCATACATTGCTTTCTGTCATTGATAGCTTCATTAACAGGTTTTACAGCCTTCTAGTTTGACGGGAACGATTTGACCATCATTCTTCAAGTTCTGCTTAGATTTTTCAGGTTTTGGGCCAGTTGGATTGGAGATTGGTTGAAGATTTTCAAGATATTCTCGCCTGACTTTCTGTTCTTCGAATTCTGCTTCTCGTGCTTGTTGTGCTAGTCTGACTTTGATTCGTTCCTCATCCCTAACCACTCCTTGATACATCGCCTGACGGCATTGTACCAGATAGAGAGAGAAGGCACGTCATGTTTCAGACTAAGTCATTCCTTTCTTGCCCGCTGGATTTAATCTTACCTAATAAAAAGAAGACAAGGGAATCTTGTTATGAGTACTTACATCTCTCTCTGATGTTTGCAGGAAATGCACCCCCCAGACGGTGAGTCCGGTGATGGATGAAGTGAGAAGCAGCGTTAGCTTTGCCGATCTGGACATCCAACAATGTTCGTCGGATCTGCTGGCAATCAAAACCTTCCTGATGGCAACTTGATCGGAAGCTGGAGAGAGGCTTGGCTACGCAGTGATTCCAAATAGTGTTCGGGTTCCACTTCTTTCGCTAGTCGTGGGTCGTCGTGAGTTCAGCAAGCAGCAGGTGAGCTAGACGATGATGGCCAGGGGTGGTGGTCATTACGGGGTTGGTGGTGGTGACTAGGTGGGCCAGCCTGGGCAGGGGCGGTGTTGCCGGCCATAGATGTCACAGCACCAGATGCGTGACATCTCACACTCTCCGGCCAATGATGCGACTTACATAAGCCGTGATCGCATGTGAAAGGTCCGAGCTTAATGCCACCACGCCATTTCCCATCTATTCCTCTCCTCTTCTTCCACCTCATCATCATCCATCTACGAACTTCCTCAGTTAAGACATCGGCGTGTCCGGAACTATCGCTGCTATTGAATTTCTGAAAAGATGGTCAGTCATCCTCCCATTTCATTCACATTCTCATTCATCTCTTCAAAGGGTTTCCTACCAAGGACATGCCCCAGTAATTGCCATTCTTCTTCCAGGCTCCATCCAAAAAAGCGGGCAAGAAGTCTCAAAAGAATGATTCCAATCGTGGTCGGTCAGATAATGGAGGCATCACTAAAGCTGATTGGGCAGATTCTTTCAAGAAGGTCAGTCGTCCTACCAGCTTAGCTCATTAACTGCTTGTTTTAGATAGATTGATTTAACTAATTCTCCACCCCACCTCATCTGTATTATGGAATCGTCTTCCGTTTCATTCACCAAATTTTTCAGAAAGGCGCCGGAGTCTCAGATATGACTTTGCTTAGTACAGTCTCCAATGATGCGATCAACGATAATTTGAGGAAACGTTTTGAAAACTCCGAGATATACGTTGGTTTTTCATCACTTGAATTATCACCACCCTCCAGATTTCGTTGAGGTTTCAATTTCAAACTAATTCAACCTGCTCATGGTGGTTTTGCTAGACTTACATCGGACACGTACTAATCTCTGTGAACCCGTTCCGGATGCTGCCAATCTATGGTCCTGATGTTCTTAATTCTTATAAGGGTAAAAATCGACTGGAGATGCCCCCACACGTCTACGCCGTAGCTGAGAGCATGTACTATAACATGATGGCCTATTCAACAAATCAATGTGTCATTATTTCCGGGGAATCAGGTCATTTCCACAATCACACCTTTTCCTGCAAACAATCCTTCATTGCTCTGACCCACAACTCATACTCGAACAGGCGCTGGTAAGACTGAAGCCGCGAAAAAAATCATGGAATACATTGCTGCGGTGGCCGGTGAAGAGCATGGTCAGGCAGGGAAAGGTATTACTGGCGTCAAGGATATGGTTCTCGCCACGAATCCACTTCTGGAAAGTTTCGGTTGTGCCAAAACTCTGCGAAACAATAATAGTAGCCGGCATGGAAAATACCTAGAGATTGAATTTGGTCCCAATGGGGAGCCGGTAGGAGCGATGATTACGAATTATCTCCTTGAAAAGGTCACTATTCAAAAACAGTTCCTCTGCCTTTGCCCACGCTCAATTTTAATTTTTCCACGTTTGCATGCAGGGTCGAATCGTGGGGCAAATCGACGATGAGCGGAATTTTCACATATTTTATCAATTCACCAAGGGAGCATCGGCACAACAACGAGAAGAATACGGTATTCAAGATCCATCGGCCTATTATTATACCTCTCGCGCCGGCTGTCTAGATGTACCGCAGATGGATGATGTTGATGAATGGCACCAAACTCTACAAGCAATGCAAACGATCGGATTGAGCTCAGACGAACAATCCAACATTTTACGGATGCTAGCTACGGTTCTATGGCTGGGCAATGTCCAGTACGCTGAAAACGATGAAGGACATGCATACGTAGTTGACGAAAGTGTAGTTGAATTTGCTGCTTACCTATTAGAAGTTGATGCCAACATGGTCAAGAAAGCCTTGACGAGTCGCACGATGGAAACTCAACGTGGAATGAAACGCGGAAGTGTTTACGAGGTCCCCTTGAATGCAGTTCAGGCAGCTGCTGCCCGTGACGCTCTGGCCAAGGCGGTTTACAATAATCTGTTTGAATGGATCGTTGCTCGAGTCAACATTTCCATGAAGTCTCGCACATCTGCTTCTTACGTCATCGGCGTTCTTGATATTTATGGATTCGAGATTTTTGAGCGTATGTTCACATTCCCCTCAGTTATCAGTTCACATTAGTTCTGATGCTCATTCAACCATTCTTTTTTCGTTATTTTAAACCCTTGCGTTTCCCACGCTATTGGGCTCCTGGTAATCTTGACAGACAACTCTTTTGAGCAATTGTGTATTAATTATGTCAATGAACGTCTTCAGCAAATTTTTATTGAACTCACTCTCAAGAAAGAACAAGAGGAATACGCCGCCGAGCAAATTACATGGACACCCATTAAATTTTTCAATAACAAGATCGTTTGCGATCTCATTGATGAGAAACGACCTCCTGGTATCTTTGCAGCCATGAATGACGCTACAGCTACAGCCCATGCCGACTCATCCGCTGCAGACAACTCATTTTCCCAACGTACGTCTATGTTGGCCAGTAACCCGCATTTTGAGGCGCGTGGAAACAAATTTTTAATCAAGCACTACGCTGGTGATGTCTTATATGACATCCAGGGAATGACCGACAAGAACAAAGACGCTCTGGGTAAAGATCTCTTGGAGCTAGTCCAATCATCTAGCAACACGTTTATTACCGGTCAATTATTCACGGAGAAAATAGACGTCAACTCCAAGAAACGACCACCCAGTCAGGGAGACAAGATCAAAGTGTCTGCCAACGCCCTTGTTGAAAAGTTAATGCGCTCTCAACCCTCCTACATCCGAACCATCAAGCCCAACCAATCCAAGTCACCCACTGAGTACGACTCTCCAGCCATCTTGCATCAAATTAAATATTTAGGTTTACAAGAGAACGTCCGGATTAGACGAGCTGGTTTTGCTTATCGAAACACCTTCGAACAAGTCGTTCAGCGGTTCTACCTTTTGTCTCCAGCAACCTCTTATGCCGGTGATTATATTTGGAGTGGAGACTCACGTTCTGGCTGCGAAAGAATCCTAAAAGACGTTGGTATTGCTCGCGAGGAATGGCAAATGGGTACCACCAAGGCTTTCATCAAGAATCCTGAGACGGTGAGCCAAGTTTCCAAGAACATATGCATTCATTGGCTTGCTTATCACTTGCCGAGTTGTCTCAACAGCTTTTTGCCCTTGAGCACATGCGTGATCGATACTGGCACAATATGGCAGGGAGAATACAAAGGGCGTGGAGAAACTATGTGAGATATCGACACGAATGTGCGACCCGAATTCAACGAGCCTGGAGGAACAATAAAGAAGGGATCGTTTATCTCCAATTACGTGATGCTGGCCATCAACAGCTCGGTGGCAGAAAAGAACGCCGGAGATTTAGCTTGTTGGGATCACGCAAATTCCTTGGTGATTACTTGAATGTCGGTGGCATGAACGGCAAGACCAAAAAAAGTGCATTAGGCGAGATGCTATACAGCAAGATGGGACTGAGTTCCGGCGAACGAGTAATTTTCAGCTGCAAAGCTCAGATCTTAGTGTCCAAATTGGGACGGTCGAGCAAACTATCACCAAGGTTCTTGGTTTTAACGGATCGCGCAGTTTACATCTTAATCACTCAAATGGTTCCCGGTAATGACGGCCAAAAACGCTCAGAGACCATTGTTGAGCGGAAGATCAATGTGTCTGTGATCAATTCTGTTGGAGTATCTCACCTGAGGGATGATTGGATTGTCAGTAACTTCATTCCGGAACTTGGTGTTTGCGAGGAATGAGCTGACCGTACTTCGTATCGGTAGGTTCTGAACGTCAGCAATACAGAAGAGCAAGATCCACTTTTGTCGTGCGCGTTCAAGACGGAGCTCATCACTCGTTTGAAACAACTATCAGCCTCTTTAACCGTAAACATAGGCCCGACGTAAGTCTTTTTTTGGTAACGATCTCTTGTGGATGGGGTGCATCTATTGAATTTGTGTTATTATAGGATATCATATCGGAAGAAGAAAGACAAGATGGCTGTGATCAAATTTCAAAAAGATGAGAATATCCAGCGAGGAGACGTTTACAAGAGTCACACTGTCTCGGTACCCTCTGGACTACCGGGCACAAGCGTATCTTCTCCGTTCCCCAAGAAAAAGCCGGGCTTGGTTAGGCCGATCACCAGCGGCAAATTGTTGCGCAAAGGAGGCCCTTCAGATAATGTGGGGGCTGTTTTCTACCATCATGCATTCATTCGTTTTGTTGTCCTGGCTGATATTTTATCTGCACAGAAACCAAAACCACAGGCTCGCCCAGCCCCTCAGGCTCGTCCTCTCCCCGGTGCCGGCGCCAGAGCGCCTGTTGCACCTGGATTCAAATCTGCAGGTGGGCCGGCACCACCGCCACCTCCTCCACTTCCCGTCGCCTCAAACTCTTCAAACCGTGCCCCCCCACCGCCACCTCCTCCGCCTCCCGTCGCCTCAAACTCTTCAAGCCGTGCCCCCCCACCGCCATCAGGCTTCAGAGCCGCGGGTGGAGCTCCAGTCCCACCACCACCGCCACCACCACCGCCCATGACCTCAAATTCCTCAGCTCGCGCACCGGTTGTAAAGCCTTCAGGCGCCGCACCTCCCGTCAAAGCACCCCCGCCGCCCCCACCACCCCCCGTAAGAGCTCCCAGTCAGCCAGAGGTGGCTCTATACCTAGCGTTGGTGTCTAAGCTACAACCGGAATCCTAGAATCGCTCAGCTTACGTGCCGTCTTCTTGTTCAAATCCCACAGCATCTGCCCATTTGAAACCGAAGAAGAAGGCGAGATTGCTTTATCCAAGGGTGACTTGGTTGAAGTCATACAGGAAGGTGAGTTGGCCAGTGGGCTTTCCTGAATAATTTCGAGTTGATGTATCTGTGGAACTTTGTTGGCAGCGGACAACGGCTGGTGGCTAATTAAAAAGGGTGGCGAGCAAGGTTGGGCGCCGTCGAATTATTTACAACTTGAGCCACGACCTCTGGCGGCGCCCAGCCGACCCGCTGCACGACCACCACCAGCAGTATCGACCTCGACCTCTCAAAGCTCTGGCACAAGATCGTCGCCATCGATCGGACTGGGTTTGAAGGTGGCAGATTCTTCCTCTGCACCGGTGGCCGTGATGCCTGGGATGGGACACGTGAACGGGCTCGCGGGGATTTTAGCAGCTAAACGTGCTGCGGCAGCTGGCCAGACGGGCGAGTCACAACAAATTCCCACAAATAGTCCCACTCCCTCGTTCAAGACCGGTTCCAAAGGCGCTCCCCCTCCACCACCACCCAAACTCAAACCGCCTACTTTGGCTCCTAAGCCTTCCGCTGCCGGCAGTGGCCCTCCGCCGCCCGTATTGTCCAGTAAACCTAACTCACGACCTGGCGGAAGCCTTGGCGTTGGTCAAATGGACTTGGCTGCTGCCCTCGCTAAACGCACGGGTCGAACTGGATGAGCTGCATATTCCAAAAAAATATCACCCTCCTGCGCGTATGATAACTTGCATGAGGCCTGTTGTTGTTTGCTTGCAGACGAATTATCGGCCATACATAGATTTTTTTTTTGAAAAAAAAGAGAGAAAAGGAAGCAGAAAAGGGATGGATGTACGTGTGTGTTATCTCGCAGTTATCTTCTTCCGAACCCTCGGATGGTGATTATTATTTTTCTTTACAGTTGCTTAATTAAATATATCTGAATGTAAATTGTAATCTTACAAAACATCGGCTTGTCATTTATTTAAATCCATCAATACTTCCTATTTTTTTCTCGTTGATATGCTGCTTGGATTTACCGACCTTTTGCTGCTCCCGCGGTCAGTTCTCCGGCCTTCTGAAAACGAAATTCAGATTCCTTGATTTTACCGAATTGTACATGCTGAGATGTCCGAGCGGTCTAAGGAGCTGGATTCAAGTGACAATAGTACTCGCTTCCCCTAACGAGGTGGATTTCCCAGTAGGGCAACCTGCGGGGGTTCGAATCCCCCTCTCAGCATTAATTTTTTTCCGATTCCCGTCCTGTTGGCACAATGTGTGGCACATGCGGTTCCGTTTAATTCGGAGTGAACAATTTTTTTTTGACTGGAGAATGCATCGCGTGAATGATGCTTGTGGTGCTGTAGAGAATTTTGTTCCTCATGACAATGGTCGAATGTAGGCTTGTTTTGGACTCAAGGGTCCGCCGGTATCAGGCTTTCCTTCCATGCGTGACGCCTCAACACTTTGGTCGTGGGCCCAACCCGCCGATCGTTCTTCCGTTAACTTTTATGTGTTGTTGTTGAGATTTTCTCATTTGAGAAAGAAAAGCAGGGTGGATAATCACTATTTCTATAAGCTTCTGACGGTTCAAGGTCGATGTGGCTGGCTCCTCGTGACGATGGTTTTTCTTCCTTGATCATTTCAACAGAAGGGGAGCCACTGATTTTCTTTGACCTTTGTCCAAATTCTCTTATTTCAGTAGGTATTTTTTTATGTTGGCTTGAAAGGAAACATTTCAGGTAGTAAATACATTTCAATGTGAGTTGAATGAATTTGATGAGGTGATTTCGACGTGCAGGGTGGACCGACATTTTTTCTGTTATTTTTTGTTTTAATCATGATCACTCCAACCTCGTTTTATTTGGGTTGGTTACTACAACAAAAGAGAGCAGTTGGATAAAAAGAAGAGAAAAGCTTAATAAACTAGTATACATATATATATATTGTATATATATTGTATATTTTGTCCCTGCAGTATTCAATGAAGGGATGGAAGATTACAGTTAAGTTTTCCCGCCTGTGAAAACCGTTAATGTCTATGAGAATTTTGGAATGATAGAAGTGGATGTGTATGACGGCTGTACCAATGGGGAAAGCAAGATCCATGTTTCGAAGGTACGAGAGGAACAAAAAAACAGCGCAAAGAGATCGAAGGTGAGGACGAGATTGTGAGGGAATCTCAAGGGGGTGTCGGTGGAGGGGAGTTGGCTTTTTGAATGGCGGCCAACAAATCGAGGGCATGATGTTCCATAACCTCGAACATATTCTGGGTTGACAACATCATGATTTTGCGGGTAGCCCAGGAGGAGAAGGCTCGGACGATGGGGGGGGCAATCGTCTCTTGGATGAAGTTGTGCGGATAGTTTTGCGGCAGCCAGGATACTGCCCACTTCATAAAACTCCCCCGCCTGCGTAACGAGGAATCCACTATTCTTGACGTCTTTTCTCGCGTCAAATACTTCGAGACTATCGGCGTTAAGATCCCGTTGATTAGCTTCTCCAATTCGGCTCGCGCTACTTCCGCTATCAATCCCACACAGTAGCAACATCAAGGTGCCTTGATCGATTAGAATCTTGTCCTATCGTCGAAATTTGGCGGGAGCAGTAGTGACAGATAAGCTTACCTTTGACATTGCTAGGTAGGTTAGAGTTTTTGGGCCTGGCGCCTTCTGGATGCGGCTGAATTTCACTTGGAAGGATATGATTTTTGGCGGGTTGTGAGCCACCGCCCAGGTAAACGACCGATGGTCCGTCTGCAGGGCTACCACTGAATTTAGAAGGAGTGGCTTTTGATGGCAAAATTTTATTGACTTCCCCCAAGCTCAGATGCCCAGTAGATTCCACGACGGGAGAGGGAGCTCAATTGCGGAAAGAAGGGGGGAAGAATGGGTTGATTTTAGTTTTACTTTCTACAGTCCTCCGGCTCAAGAATAAAGTTTCCTTCTTAACTGACTAGGGGCCCGATGCAGGAGTGGTTTGATGCCATTCACGACCGAATACACCGGGCTGAGCGGGCCGAGCTCCCACCATGACGACGGAGGCACTTAATGAATTGACCAAATGTGGGTCGGTGATGTCAATTTTTATAAGAGTCAAGTGGTCGATGGCTCCAGCTCACAATTATTTCGTTCCGTCTGATGGTGTAAATCTGTTTCGATTGTGCTTGGCTTGATAGCATCTGCCTTGGCTGATTTTGCTTCGTTCATAACACCCGTACTTTTGAAGGTGGAAGAGAGCTTCTTGAAATTCGCCGCTTTTTGTACGTTGTGGGCTGCCTCCGAGAATGACTGTGCTGATGCTAGAGAAAGGGCCAGTCAACTGTTTTCCTTCCCTTCTCTCGTGGTTTTTATTTATTTTTTGGACCAAAATTTATCTGTGGAGTGAATTGCCACTGACCAGATTGTCGAGGTGTGTATAGTTTCAGTCGCCTCAGGAGCGCTTTGAACAGGTGGATAACGGTTAGCTTGTTTTCCATCATTTCCTTGAGTCTTTTCCATAAGGATGGTGATGCTAAGCCAAAAAAACAGATGCACTCAATCACCTGGACCTCACAAGCTGAATGAATCAAGTAGACATAACTTTTTTCGGGATTTCGACTTACATTTCTTCCTTTTCAGGTCATCTTTGAAGGAGCTGCCGAAGCGGAATTTCAGAGGCTTGTCTGGAGGCTTGGGTTTGAATGGTTTTGGATTTTTGACCGCAGCTTTCTGAGATGGAAAGGAAGTCCGCGTGTTGACTTGCTGTTCGGCGGGGTTATTCTGGGGGGGCTTTTTCTTGAAGAGTAAACTGTTTTCTTGCGATTCAGGAGAGGGGACCTTTCGCGCAGTGTTCTCTAAGCTGATAGAGTTCGAGGGAGTTGGAGATTTCTTGGGCAGTGGCTTGATGCTTCCCAGTTTTCCGTCTGCTATCGCATGGGGTGAAGGGTGATTGAGGGCTGGCATTTGCAGAGCGGAGGCGGCTTTCGATGCATCGCTCGTAGCGGGGGACACCACATGCACTGAATCTGAGGCTAAGAAGGGCCACCTTGGGAACACCGGTGCGGCGTTGGAAGATGATGAGACAAGACAAATGATGCCAATCCAGCACACGAGTAGCAAGTCGGTCCTCGGAGTGTTGGTGGGTATGCGAATATTAAAAAGAATGGGTTGAAAAAACATGGCGACAGCCTCGCTCCTTGCGACGACGTATCCTTTGTTACTAATCACCACTTCGCGCAGGTAAAAGTCACGGGGAGATTGGTCCAGGGGATAGCGCTACTCTTGGTTGAGTGCGGCCAAACAAAAAAAAAAAAGGAAGAAAAGAATCTGTTAGTGGGTTCTCCAGGCACCCACCGGAACATGAAACATATTGTCACAGGAAACCAAAGAAAATGTTCGGAAGTTTGACGATCTGTAGTGCCATTGCTCAAGACAGGAATGGGCGACTTCGACCTGAATATAGTTCTGCATGCTGCTCAGAGCCCCAAACCCGGACCAGCCAGAGTGTACAATTTTAACTTATGGCACCCACCTCCAACTTGGAGGGGCCAGCCCGAAGGAACGGATCCTCTGAACGCCAGAGAACAGGCAATGTAAGGACGGGTCGTTGGCATGAATTATAAACGAAATTTCGAACAATTTCGGAATTAATTTTGAAATAACCGGGAAATTTTTTTAAAAATGAAATTTTAAAAAGAAAATCTTCAAAACCCTGAAAACAGGTGTCGGGACAAGGGGTGGAATTATAAACCCCTTGGCCCAACACCCGCGAATACCGCTATACATGCCTGTATGGCAGCATTGTGCCACATTTTTGATTCGACGGTGGGGGGCGGTTGGCAGAAGCAGTCCCTTTCCGTGTCCAGGCCATCCCCAGCCGCAAAATGTTCCCTACTTATCTGCTGGACTCGACTGTTGAGTTTGCAGCCCTCTTGCTTTGGGCAGAAGAGCACAATAAACCCTTAGAACACAGGTACATTCGAGCCCGCCGCCATGCCTTCAAGCGACACCATGGGACGACGAACGAATTCCAGCCAAACAGTTTCACCAGCTCTTCCGGATGACACTTGTGGATTTCCGGTGGTTAGCAAGCATCTTACGCGAGGAATTGGAGCAAGACCCGCTACGCCGAGGTGATCCCCTTAATACCGTGGAAGCCTAAGTGGGTGTAAGCTTGTACCGGCTGGTCCATGGTTGCACCTACGTGACCATAGGACATGTCTTCAATATTGTGACAAAAACCGCTGATCAAGCCTCAGGCAGGTTTGTCCTAAGTGTGCTCAAGATCCTCCAACTCAGATCTGTTAGGTGAAGTACTCCGCATCACTAAAAATATTGTTGGTTCCTAGCTGTTTTTGACATTTTAGACGAGTGTCTTCCAGCTATCCAGATATTAATTCGACTGAACACTGAGATAGCATCAAGGAATCTTTTGAAGAAAAGCATGGAATACCCGGCATTGTCGGGGCAATTGATGGCACGCACATTCCTTTATTGATGCCCGCCGGCGACAGATGGAAAGGCTATAGTAATCGTAATTGCTTTTCAATGTGTGGTTGACGGGGATGGCAACTTCAGGGATGTGGGTCCCTGGTTTCACTCCCTCTTTTTGCCTAGATGTGACCGCTTACCACCTGTTTTCACTTCCAGACAGATTTGTGGTGGGGCGCCTGGCTCGGTTCATGACAGTCGTGTTTTCAGAAAGTCGGAGATCGGGCACAGTTTGATACCCCACTCACAGAATCATCAGATCATTCCACCCGGCTCGTACTGGATCGGTGATGCCGGCTACCCGGCGGATGTGGGTGTGCTCATACCTTACCCTTTGGTTGCAACCCCAGAAAATGAACATTTCAATTTCATCCACTCCTCAACACGTATGGTTGTCAAACAGGCCTTTGGCCGCCTGAAAAACAGATTCCGGATTCTGTTGACAGCTCAGAGGGCCAATGTGATCCGGGCTAGGAACAACATGTTTGCCACTATGGTCCTACACAATATACTCAATCGGCGAGGTACTCTCTATATCCAAGAGTGGGATAAGCGTACCCCGGGAGAAGCCACATATGATGAGGTTCTGGGGACTAATCTGCCCCAAAATCATGACGAGAGCTCAACTGAAGATGGCAGGCAGACCATGAGTGCTATACGAGATCAGATCCGATTGGATCAGTGCTCATAACTACTATTCATAATTGTAGAATGGGGGTTTGATCATTTGTTCTAGAGTAAAACAAAAGAACTTGTATTCACTCCGTCTACATCACAAAACATTAATAATCTAATGACTCCTGTATCCAACACATGTGTCGGATACCCTAACCACGGTAGGAGAAATGGGGGGACTTTTAATTTGTGGGCCTGTAATGTAATACTGTGTCTCATGTATAACAGTTCATTCATTTTTATTGGGAAGCCTAGTTGTAACTACAAGTGGCTCGGATGTAAGTCATAGGGCGACTGGAGACAAACAGACTAATGGACGTATTTGAGTGAAAATCAGAGAAGAAAAAAACGCAGCATAAATGGGAATAACCACCATTCTGACCCAACGGGATCATTTCGATCCTATATTGGCCATGAGAGTCAGCATGGCTGTCTCAAACAGCTGCCTGGACTTCTCCTGCTCTCGTCGCGCGGCCTCTTGCTCACAATGTTCATGGGCTAGTCATTCTTGGGTGGCCTCGTACCTGCGGGCTTCCTCCATCCTCCATTGTTGAGCCTCACGTCGCTCCTACTTGCATTCCTCTTCCCGCACACGACGATCTTCTGCTGCTTGATCTCAATCCATCTGGAGCTTTGCTTCTTTGAGCATCCTATCATGGTTGGTTAAGTTGCTCATCTCGTTTGATTTGAAATTCTTGCGCTTCAATACGGCTCTCCTCGGCCCTTCTCCGCTCGGCAGCCATGTGCATTGCGGTTGAATCTTGGCTCTTCTGGATCAACATGATGACCGAAGCCAACAATGATTGGTTGGCCTTAACTTCTTTGGTGCGGCCTCTGCGACGTGATGGTAGAGTCACATCTTTAGCTGGGTGGGCGGGCATTGGAGGCTGGGCGGGGACGGTACAACATGAGCCAATGGGATGTTTGTTGCTGCACATGCAGCCGGGGTAGCCAATAGATCACCTGGGGGAACAGGTGAATGAGATAGATTTGAGTCACCAGGCGGAGATGGATTAGAGTCACCGGGCACTGGAGTCTTGCCGGCAATGTCATTCACTAGTGGATTGTCTGGTAGGTCATCCAATTGTGAGGCAACATCAGCACCTGCATGTTCATCTGCGTCGTGATTGTCCGCAAGCTGATTGAAGTCCGACGCAATATTTACTAGACCAAAGCCGGAGGCAGCCGGATTGTCGGCATGCATTTGCAAGATGTAGTTCCAAGCCTGGCCGAGAATCACAACAGACAATTCGAATGTGTAAACGTGAATGAAATGAAGAGATGAAAATTGAAACACAACTTACGCTCTTGCTCAAATTATGTCGGGCAAGAGCATCATGTAATCCAGCAGAACCTGAGTGAGCAATGTGATCATACACATTCTAAAAAAAAAGTGAGTGGAAGTCAGTATCAAATAAAGCAAAAAAGGGAGAGGAAAGCTCACCTTGTATTGTGTCATCA
The DNA here is from genome assembly GCA_001263375.1 of Puccinia sorghi. Classification (NCBI taxonomy): domain Eukaryota; kingdom Fungi; phylum Basidiomycota; class Pucciniomycetes; order Pucciniales; family Pucciniaceae; genus Puccinia; species Puccinia sorghi. The sequence continues at coordinate 29,437 of LAVV01007147.1, forward strand.
AGGCGGAAAATGACCTGATTGTTGATATCTTTAATAAGTAAATATTTGTCTTTCACATCCCCCATGTGTTTGTGAACAAAGGTTCTCCATGCCAAGAACCCAGGTAGCTCTGAAAGCTCGTCATGCTCCCCCTTTAGCACTCGAATGTATGGCAGGACCTCTAATAATCCAGCTTTGCTCCACATGAATCGAGGCTCCACATTGGCGGCTTGGGCGGCTTTGATGGCAGTACGGGCCTCTCTCTTGGAAGCCTTCTGCTTTTTCTTCTTGGCGGCCTGCGCGGCTTTGGAGCTCTTGAGGGCCTTCTTAGTCGACGCAACATAGACAGCTGCTATCTTGGCCCAAGGTCTCTTGGTCTGCCGGGATCACGCAATACTGGTTTGAGAGGCCAAAGCAGGAGATTTGCGTGTTGAAGGATTGGGCATGGGGTGGCTATTTGAGTTCGTCATTTGCTCCTGATTGGTTGTAGTTGGCCCAGGGATAGGTGAGTGACTGGTACTACCAGGTGGGTTTTGAGGAGGGTTGCCGCGAAAGTTGGGGATGCCGCTAGAATCCTGGAAAAAAAAAAAATAAGTTGGATCCACCTGGCAGAAAACCACCGCCGCTGCCAGAGTTGCCTATGCCAAAATTGGAGTCAGGTGGTAAGGGTGAGTATTGATGTTGACTTTGGTATTGATAGTAATTGACGTCGGGAGAGTTGTGATAATCTAGATTTTGATTGTTGGGGAGATTTGGATTTTTGTAGGACCAACTCTGATCATGGGGGTTGTCATAGTTTAGGCCATCCATTGCACGAGTTTGTTATTAGGCAATGTGTAGACGGCATGGGCTTGGTGGGGCCACACAAGGTACCCCTGCTATCTGTATGCATCATGTTTCATGATGCATGGTGCCTATAAAGACTCCACATCCCCCCAGTTTTGAATGCTGTCCCCAGAGATTCTCTTTCCACTATTACCAACTACACTCCCCCCCTACAACCTATTTCCCAGCCTTATCCTTAATCAGCCGTCCAAACAACTCTTCCGCGGGAACCCAATCCTGCAAGTGAGCCCGCCACAAAGAATCATTTGTTGTACCAGACTCTCAATTGGTCTCTGTCAAATCCAACTCTCCCACCCCTTCTCAGCTAAGACCCCTTGGGGACGGCCTCTGACAATTGCCACAGTCCACTGCTCAGGACCAAATGACGCAAAATCTGAGCGGCAAAACTACGCAACCACAGCCAAATGGAAAGCAGCGTTATTTTCATGGGCCTTGCGTCACCACGTCAATTTTGGTCAAAACCCAGATCCTAATTGGTTTCTGTGACCTCCACCCCAACCAGCGTTGTGGAACTAATCTAAGGGGAGTAGAGCTTGGAGGGGAAATAGACAACTACACTACTAAAACACTAGACAACTAACTAGGTAAAAGGCGAAATTACTTGAAGGGTGAGAAAATGGCTGATCCAAGGGAGTCCAAAGGGTGGGAACT
>LAVV01007153.1:0-11785 GCA_001263375.1 Puccinia sorghi
TGATTATGCTGACGTTTTTTCCCCGGTTCGAGCTGACAAGCTCCCACCTCACCGGCCTTACAATCATCAGATCCAACTTAAAGTTCCAACACCTGTTCCAGGCCCAGTCTATTCTCTCTTGAAGCAAGAATCTTCTGAACTTCAAGACTACATTGCGGAAAATGTAGCTAAAGGTTTCCTTTGACCAAGCAAGTCAAATACAGGTTCTCCTGTTCTCTTTGTACCAAAGAAGGATGGCTCACTCCAACTTTGCATTGACTATAGGAAGTTGAATAATGTAACCAGAAAGAATGCTTACCCTATTCCTCCTATGTTGCACTTACTTACACTCTTTCATGGAGAAACTATTTTTTCGAAGCTATCTCCAAGGAGCCTAAAACTTGATTCAAATTGCCAAAGGCCAGGAATGGCTAACTGCAATGAGAACCCGGTTTGGAAGCTTTGAGTATACTGTAATGCCTTTCGGGCTTTGCAACACGCCTTCAACTTTTCAACATTTTGTCAATGTCATTTTCTCTGACCTTGTAGAAGTTTATGTTGTGGTATATCTTGACGATATGCTTGTCTATTCCAAAAACTTTGATGATCATGTTTGGCATGTTCAAAAAGTGCTTAAACGTCTTCAAGAAAGTAGTTTATATGCCAAACTATTGAAGTGTGAGTTTCATAACTCTTCTCTTCAATTTTTAGGTGTTATTGTTGCTTCCAACAGTATCAGCATGGATCCGGCTAAATGCCGAAAAGTGCTAGATTGGCCACAACCTACGAGTGTTAAGACTCTCCAAGGTTTTTTGGGTTTTGCTAATTTTTATCAAAAATTTATTAAAAATTATTTGAAAAACATCGACAATCTTACCTCCCTTCTTTGAAAAGATAATCCCTCTCTTTTCACTGAACAGGCTTCGAAGGAATTTGATTCTTGGAAGAAATCCTTTACTACTGCTCCTATTCTCGCACATTTCAGTGAACTCGCTCAAAATTTGATCGAGACGGACGCAAGTGACTATGCAGTTGCAGGCATCATTTCCTAGTATTCTTCTTTGAATCATCCTGTAGCTTTCAAATCTCGAAAGTTACATAATTCTGAACTCAACTACAAGATTCATGAAATGGAACTTCTGGCAATTGTTTTTTGCTTACAGAAGTGGTGTTCATACCTCCTCATTCTTTCAGAACCTTTCGAGTTTCTCACGGACCACAATGCTCTTAAATATTTTATGAGCTCAAAAGTTCTTACTTGCCGACAGGCTTGATGGGCTGAATTTCTGTCAGAATTTTATTTTACTATTACCTATCGACCCGGCAAATTAGCAGTGGTTCCAGCTTGATCACGTCGAGACAAAATTTACCCCAAGAGGGGAATTTTCAGCTTGGTCATTCCTGCCGCAGCCATGCCAACAATCTTGGCTTTCTTTTTTGGTTGAGTTTTGAGTGCGAGCCATCTACAAAATGTAAAAAAAATAAATAAATGAGTGATAGCATTATGATAAATAGGAAAAACTTACCTTTTTCCATGTTTGATGGCCAAAAAAGCAAGTTATGAATGTGACGAAAGCAACTGGATGGATTCTTGACTTGTCAGTTTGCTCCTCACCATTGGCAGGTTCCACTGAAATTTCACAAAAACAAAATAAAAACAAACCATGAGAAAATGTTTTGTCTGTGACTGTACATGATGGGCTTTATACATATGAGAGTTAATATCACCATACCTGATATTTCCCAAGTAGTTACAATTCTCTAATAATATCCATTTCTTTTATTCTAAGAAGAATACATTGAATATTAAAGAACATTGTTAATCAATAATATTGTTGTATATTTATTTATGTATGATTACTTGTATAGCCTTGATAATTATTTTCATGAATTATCGATAATCATTAAGGAGGATAATATTATAACATTGATCAAAGATTTTAAGATAGATTATCATAACATATAACATAATAATATAAAAGAGCTGAATTGGAGGTATAATATTATATGAGGTGTGTTATGATTGTGTGTTATCTTCTATAATTATTATGTCATTAATTATCAGCTTCAGATTACGCATAAAGATTGTTGAATAAATTGAATACACATGTTATAGTTAATATTGCATTAGAACCACCTTTCCCCCAAAGCCAACGAGTATTAGAAGCGCACAAAATATGTAGAATTAACTCTATATATAACCAAAATTAAGTATTATTTTCCCTTGAGCCAACACTCCGCTACACTAACGGTGGTAGCGTAGCACAAAACCACTAACAGCTAACGGCTTTTGTCTCAGCTGTTAGTGGTTTTGCATTAACGTCAATGGCATGAGGCCAAAAAAAAGGCCTTGTTATGCTATGCCACACATTTTTGGCCCTGTAGCAGCCCACCGTTGCCTGAGCGCTTCTGAGGCCTTCTTCAATATAAAAAGGCCTTGTCTTCTGTGTATTGTTCCCAAGAGAATTTACCAACACCAGAATAAGCCTTTCAGCTTGACTATTCATTGCACATAAATATCAATACAGTAGCTCTGCTCAACTGTTCTTGCCACTGGATCAACCTGCATTATCCACCATCATCTACACTGTCCCTGAATACTTTGGTGGATCCTGTCTGCTCCTCCACAAGTCCTGAACAAGACTTTGAATTTATCCCAGTTGTTATTTGTTCTTTACTTGTAAAGCCCCCCTGGTTCTAAGTGTTATCACTTGCAATAATTCTCCTTTTCCCTGTCTGTCTCAGCAGGAAGAATCCAACGTGAAATCTGGATTTCCCTCCCTGGTTCAGGTAGAGAAGAGCTCAGCAGTTTTTACTGTAGCTGATTTAACATTACTAATCTTTACAGAAATACTCTTCCCAAACCATCCATCAAAACTCATAGCACAACCAAGGTAGCATAGAGTCTGACACAGTAAATGTGTCATGGGATCAGAGCAGTGTTATGTCAGGATCTGTTATTGAATTAATTAAATTTCTATTGGGTTAATTAAATTAGTTTTCCATTGCGCAAAAGTATCCAAGGGCTTTATTATATGTGCTTCCAGGAGATTTATTATGTATTGATGATATTTGGATCTGGTAGAATTATAAGAGATAACTTATAGATGCTTCCAGATAATTAAATACACATTTCTGAAGCATATTATCAGAGTTAATTCATTCCAATGTTAAAGTTACATATAGAAAACAATATATTATAATAAGGATGATCAATTTTGACGGAATAAGAAAGGTAAGACAAAACCTGGCAAAATGTAAATACATTTCTGGGTCAGAGAAAACCAGGCAACACTAAAAATAACTAGCCAAAATCAAGCATACTCCTGGGCCCTCTTAAATATTAATTCTGGGAACTCTTGAGGACCAGATTTTCACCATCAACATCCCCCTGGGTTTGACACCAGCTTGATTGGAAAGTAGTCTTGACCATCTCTCACATCAATTTACTCAGTCCCCAAGAGCTCATATCCTATCATAACCATAAAAAACACTCCCAAATTTACAAGTGTGTTGATCACCCAAATAAATTCTTTAGAAAAATTCCTGTGTAAAGCAATCTGAATTTGAGTAAATATTTTTTAATCTCAGCATGATTCACACATTCCACCCAGTATTTCTTTTCACTCTTGTGCTAGTTCAGAATGTCAATCTAGTATCCAAATCTTGGTCTCTAGGTTTTTTTTCAGATTCATCAGCCCCATTTATTATCTGAAACACCTTGGCTTTTTTGAGTGGCTTTAGCAGGGCCCAAAATATGCAAAACATACCAGGTGGGTATTTTTCTTTCTGGCCTGTTTTGCTCCCAAATGAATGAAATTCTTGGCAAGTTTATCCAGAGTCTCAAGGGATTTTGTGCTATGTTTTTTCGGGCATTCAATCCTATCACCCATCAAATCCATCATGGCTCATCATTTACGTAAACTGTTATTTGAAGGAATCTCTCAAGTAAAACTGAAACAGACAAGCAGGCAGTATTACTTCTCATGCATATATGAGACCAAACTAATGACAAGATATTACAGCAGGTCACACTCCACTCAACTGCACCTGCACCATATCTGCCAATGATAATTCATTGAGCCCAAACCATTTATCAGAGGTGGCGGGTTGAATTTTTGACCCCCAGCCCCACCCATCCTGGCAATTGACCCCACAATCACGCAAATTAACAGCAAATACCAGAAAAAACTCAATGAAATCAATTAACAACTCAGTGACACCTACAGCAGCCCCAACAACTCTGAGGAAGAAGAAGACAGCAAATCTGAGGAAGAAGAAGATGAGGAAAACAAAGAAAAATTAAAATAATATTTGCATTTCTTTGTTCCATGGCTCCATTGGAAAAGTCTAATTCCCATCTTCATTAATTTTTTCCCATATCTTTTCGGTCATCAAACTCAAAGGGGGGTCAGTTAGGTGCCCTGGAGAGAATGAATCTGTTAATTCAGCCAGTTCTAATTCTTTCTCACTCAATAAGGTTTCAGTTAGGTGCCCAGGAGAGTGAGAGTAGTCTTAAGCAAAGAAAAGGTTTATCTTCAACCCCAGAAAACAAATTGATTCTTCCAGAAGAATTTGAAGAAGAAGATTCAGATCCCTAATTTCTTGATAATTTCCCAGATTATTACGCACATCTTTCTGAACAAGCCAAAAAAACACTCAAGAACACCAATAATCACTCCCAATCATTCTATTCCAAGTCCAATCCATTTCTGATTACTTTGTAAAAGAGAATCAAGTCCACCCCCTTCTCTATTGATATTTGTACATTTTCTCGCTCAAATGATCTTATTGTGACCAAAGATGGTAGTGGAAAAACAGTATTATTTTTAGTATCATTCCATCCTCTTTCTCAAAAAGATTCTACTTTTAATCGTCTTGCAGAATTGATAGAGGAATTGTACATAATTTCTAATCACCATTCTAATCTCAAGAACAAAAACAAGATATCTGGAAGAATGTCCGGAATTGGATTAAGGGCAAAACAGCTGGTGAGAGATGTTCTTGTTTTATTTATTGCTATATTTCTGACAATTTCCTCTTCATCAGGAACATATGCCATCCCAAAAAAACTCAAATCTAGCCAGCTTTCATTGGAAATGACTCTCCAGAAGAAGCTTCCTGAGCACACCAAATTTGTATCTGATTGTATTTGGCACTTCTTGTCATGCGTCAAAACTTGGGCTCAGCCTCAAACCAAATGCTGCTTCAAAAGTGCGCGCTATTTGACCAAACATCATCCACTTATCCATTTTGACACAAGCCACTCAACCAATGGAAGCTTGACATTTCTCGAATCAAATGCAAACACACATTTTGAACTTCGACTTTCACGTGAAGGAACTTCAAAGTTTACTCAGTCAACTCAGCTCGGTAAATCCTTCCTTTTTTTCGGATTGCACGGCAATAAACCCTTCCGTCTGTGCTCAGCAACTAGTCTTTGACATAACCCCAATTCGTCGAAGTACTCCTTTATCTCAACCAGCAATAGTACCTCATCATCTTCAAATCAAATCCTTGGATATTCAAACAGATCAATTAATCGCTTAGCTGGCTCGTTTCAAAGAACACACACCCCTCGCCTTTACTGTCATCTTGTTTATACTGTGCTTCGACCCTCTGCTCATTACCATCTCCATCTTCGAGCTTGTACCCTCTTTTTGCCTATGTAAGCTCTTGTACTTTTCTCATTCTTTTTCCCTCAGTTAAAAAATATTGTGGATTTTGTACCTCAAGCTTCTAAATAGCCATTGCCCTGTTGGTTATCTCCTTCAAACCTAAGTTAAGCTATATTTGTCAAATATTGAAGTAAGTTACACATCTTCAAAATTTCTCCTTGAACTTGAATTAGTTATCTTCAAATCATATCTGAGATATCTTGCCCCTCATCTTCGAACATCTCATTGTGTGCTTTTTCCAGCCAAATCCCCTCTAGTAAATTGGGTTGGTTGCATGACACTTCTCTCATGATGCACATGAGAAGAACAGAAAATATCTTGAGGAATTTGGTATCCCCAGTTGGTCTNGTAACAACAGAAGCTTCCTGGGAGTTTCTGCATCTCAACTGCAGGCAGTTGAGCAAGTTTTTTTTGCAGTGAAATATTCACTGAAACACAACACAACTTCAAATCTGCACCCCAAAAATGAAGGCTTATATGCTGAAACAATTATGAGTAAGTGACAGTGTCAAGGAAGCAGGATGATTATAGTGAGATATAATAATTGATTTCCGAAGGACCTTCCTCTCCACTGGGTAGACAAAGGAAGACTTCACATGACATTGGCTTTCCGGAGCCCCTTTCAATACAGCTCAGGTAGGAGCAATGACCATCTGCAGGGTTCACCGCCAAGAAAACCATTCAAGATCTAGTGTAGGGAGGGGGCTGCATTAAACCTCAAGGGAAGAAGTTCTCCATTGCTCTGCTTCCTATACCTCATAAATCAGTTACATAGTCTTGACACCCATATTGCTGTCCCAAAGACAATGAGGGTCGGATTTGATTTTCAACCCTGAAAAGGCATGACGTATGAGTGCCTTCTTGCTTTATCCAGATTTTGGCAACCCTCCCGAAAACATACCATGGGGCTTTTTTGTCCTGAGATTTGGAGCTGTTTGGGGGTGAGTGCTGATGATTGAACAAAAAAGCAAAGGTAATCCAGTTGAACCCCAGGCTCTGCGTGGTAATGGTCAACTGTTGGGCAGGTTCCATGGCATGCACATACAAAGCATCTAACAATTCAGAAAAACATGCCAAGCCTTTTTTTTCTCTTTCTGAAACATGGAAACCAGAATACAATAAATACAACTATTTCAGCTCGTCTACACTTAACAGAAACTTCCTATTACTTGAGAGTTCTGCAGTAAGATTCACTGCCACGATGGATGTAAAAACATGGAGTTTTTTTTTCGTGCGAAAAAAGGTATTCTAGATTCTTTGTGTATGCCTCAATTAAAATCACAATAGCACATTAAAAATATAGAAGAAAAGAGTGGGGAGAGAGAATTGGATAGGGATGAAGAGATGAAAGAACGACGAAAGACTAAGCAAACGGATCAAAGTCCGCCAAGGAAGCAGCCATCTTAGAGTTCAGGGGTTTGCCAGGATTAAGGTTTTGAGAGGGTTTGACAGGAGGGATGACATTCCAAGAAGGTTTGAGAGTCTGTGCGGTGGATGCAGCCTGGGGACTATGATAGGTGGACGAGGAAGATGGTTTGGCGAAAGCGGTGAGTGAGGATGTCTGGGGGACAAGGGGAGGTAGACCGACGAAGGTGGAGTGTTGCTGGGACGTGGACGATGATGGTGGAGGGTTTTGAGGAAGGTCGGAGGCCAGCGAGTGGGGGCGCTGCTGGGCGCCGAGCGAGTCAAGTCGTGAGGAAGCCTGCCAAGTTGATCTGCCGTGGCTGTTGTCAAACATGCTCGGATATGACCTCAGACTATTACTAGATCGACTTTGATTGAGTTCGTTGGAGACGTTCAGCGCGGCTGATTTCCTCGAGTCTAGATTGACCACTGGGTTAGAATGATGGCGGTTCAGCGGGATCGCGCTAGTCGATAGATTGCCTGAGTTGAGGTTTCCAAAAGGATCGTCAAAGCCCCAGGCACTGTTCGCCGATGGACTCACAGGCACGGCGTCCTGTTGGATGGGAGGATTGGAGCTCGATGATGATGGCCAGGTCTTTGGACCCTTGACTAAATTCTCAAAGTCCACCGCTTCGTTCAGCACGTTAGAGCCAGAATGATTCAGACTGGGTTGAGTACTAGAGCTACACGCAGTAGTTTCTTCTAATCTTTTGGCTTCGACCAAATGACGAGTATGCTCCTGTCTGACACGTTTGGTTAGCTGGTCGATCGAATTCATGAACCGATTGAATTGATCAATGTTCAACAAAGGTCCGATCGACATCGCCCATAGTTGAGGTAAAATCAAGGTGGCGATCGCGGTCAGTTCCACTTTCTTCCCCATCTCCTCATGGACTGCTAAGGTCGCTATCATTACAGCTGGTTCTTTGGTCTTGATTCTTGAAAGTAGAGGCACCAATTTCTCCGTGAGGGTATACTTGTCTAGGATTTTGACCATCGAATGGAAACATATTAACGTGTTTACTTTGACCGAAAGTAATGTGGTTTTGGAAAAGACCATCTGATGACTTAAAAGTGTCAGTTTAGATTTGTAAGATGTTGAGTCAAGAATCAGAACAGTAAATAAGACTCAACTGTCACTTTAGGAAACAGGACTTGTTTAACATGGGTGTACTATTGCGTTGGGATAGTCAGGAAGTCACGTCATGTTAGCACTCAGAAGAACTCGTGTTTATTGGCTCTTATTATCATGGTTGTATCATAAGTGGAGAAATTGATAGCTGACAACCGACCTCGAGTGTTTCGCAAAGACCAGGAATAACTTTCAGGGCTTTCTCCTGTAGAGTGGGCAAGTCCGACTCTAAAGCGACATAAATTAGTGGCATGACATCTTCTCGAAAGACTTGTGGGGTAGTTTTTGTTTCAAAGACCGATAGGTTGTCTAGCAGGATCAAGATGTTCTGAGGTGGATCTTTGATCGAAAATAATCGGGTTAGGTGTGGTAGCAATTCTGAACGAAACTCTTCCTGATAAGAGTAAGAACCACGATGTCAGAGGACACATGATTGTACAAGAGGATTGGACTGGACATTGTCTTCATCATTGATGTTGAGGGAAAGAAACAATCCTTACGCTTTCCATCTGTTGAGCGATGAAAAAAATGTTGGGTAGCAAGAAGGGCAAGAGGACATGTTTTCGACATTCTTCTATCAAGGAGGGTAAGATTTTCTGCTTGACGACTTTTGAAGAAAACTGGGGCAAAATTCTAAGGAGGCCTTTCATGAACTGGACGTGTTCTTCCTTTTGTTTGGAGTTGAAAGTATCTCGATCCAAGAAGGCTAGCGTTGAAACTAATAAGTTGCTGCTGAAGTACCGAGAGTTCAAGAATGCTGAGGCGACTAATCGAGTAGATGGGGTGCGAGTGACCAGTTGTGATAGAACCTCTGAAATATGGATGATTTGAAGGATTTGCCCAGCAAAACGTTGAAAAATAAAATACCTCGAAAACATATCAAGAATTATTCATTTTGACTCGCTCATGATATCAGATGGTGTGATTTTTATTTCTGGTTCTTACCTTTTACATCATCGGGTACCCGGCTCCAAGAAGCACTTAAAACGCCAAGGTTCTCCACATTATTTCTGATCCTATCCAGACTGCAATGGTTTTGGAATGGAGGGCCACTACGAGTATGTATGGAATGTAAGATACATCCCAGACTGTACATATCGTTGCTCGTCGAGAGTTGTTCATCGAGGCAGTATTCAGGTGCAAGATAATCAAAGTTGCGTTGAACTGATTCCGGCAGGCGGTGGTCGTATTGAGGGAAAACCCATTTTGTATCTTGTCCATCGGGCTGTTTAAGGTAAGTCGAAAGACCAAAGCCAGATATCTTCCAATCGCCCTATTGTTGAGTTGGAATATAATTTAAATCAGTTTCCTGAATACCGAGTTTTTTTTTGTGATTGCTTACTTTTGCGTTAATGATTATAGCTTCGGGTGTTAAATTGCAGTGAACCAACTTGGCTGATTCATGGAGAAATTGCAGACCCTTGCCAATCTGTAGGAGGCCTTTTTGAGTCTAGATAAGACCCGGAGAGATACTGAGAAATAAGATTTTCGCGCAGATACCCGGGAAGACTTGGATAATTTTATTTGGAGATAATAATCACCAACTTCAACTTCATCCAATTCGAGGTTAATTTGAGGATGGCTTCGAGATGGATGATTTAGGTTAGATCGACGATCGGGTTGTTCGATTCCATCTTTCAAAGAGCCAGTTATTGGCTCGGTTGCAAATACCATGGTAGACCTTGTGTTTTTTACAGTTTAATTCAATATTGGTAAAAGAGCATGGGATGACGCTTGAGTTACCTAGTTTCTTCCAACGGCTCGACGACTTCCAGGATGCATGGGTGGCGTAGACGAGATAGGGAGGAGACCTGTGGGAATGAGATATATTGGGTATGATTAATGTGTAAATTGACTGAAAAACATATTTGGGAGAGTGAAGACTGACCTCTTTCTTCAAGATCTCGATGACTTTTTCCAGCGGGGTCTTGGGTTGATTTGGATTGCTTGCACTACTGCTATTCGAAATACTGCCGCTTGCCCAACTGTTGGCAACAGTGACGAGTGAGGGGAGTGACGAGAGTGAGGATGAAGGTGATGATTCTAGTCTTTTCTCAGCTGTCCAAATGCTGACGAGCTTATTGCTGCTGTTGTGGATCGCACTGTTACGAGAAGAGCACTGGGGGTTAGTTGGGGTGTATATAATTTTTTCCAGATTATGAAAAGACTGCTGACCGATGTACAGTCCATAAGCCGATTCGAGTGGGTGGAGACCAATGTGAGGCCGCATTCGATGAGGTGGGTTCGTTTGCTGAGCTGGTACTGCTGGTTGTTGCTGATGGACTGTTGATTGTGGTGTAGTTTGATGAGATGTTTGAGCGATCGAGATAAGATGCGGCTGCTTTGAGATAGTCCATTTCGCTTTTGGTGGTTTTTCTTGAAAAATATACGATAAAAAAATGAAATTATATATAAGCCAATGACATAAGCAACAACCAGCTCTTGATCAACAATTCCATTTGAACTTTTGTAAACACAATCCAATCTTTTTTCTTGTTGAAAAGGAGAAGTTAGTCAGTTTGGTAACACTTTTTGAATCCTTTTCTTCCAAAATGAGCCTATACAAAGTCTGGGCAACATGTCCAACTTGATAGATATGCTAGTATCAATACATTCAATGAGATTGCTTGATAGCATTCACCTGTAACTAAGAATTGAGACAAGTCTGTTATTGGAGGAGACAGCTTACTTTTAGAGTAGATTCATCATTTTTTCTTGAGTTTTAATTTTGTGCCTTTTCATACTGCTGAGCCTTTCTTCTGGCACTTCCTTTTTTTGTTCCAAGAGTTGGGCTGGGGGATAATTATCTCTCATTTTAATGGAGGAAGTTGATTGTTTGTATCTATTAGAAAAACAGTGTTTTTTAATAAAAAAATAAAAACAGACAGTTCTGCAAAAGGACCTTATCAACTCAAACAAAGGGGCTTAAGTGCCTAAGCTAAGAGTGCTCGTGTTGGGGCTGAAGTATCACCAAGAGGAACAAGTTTGGTCCAGACTGATGAGTTTTTCATTCAGAAGCAGGAGGTTGAAGCTAAATACAGGAGGCTGAGTTGTGGGCACTCAGCAAATTGCATTTTGAATAACAACTAACATGAGGATTTAACCGGGCGGAGCAAGAAATAGAATGACATGTGAGACAAGAGAAGGGAAGGAACAGGGGTCAATGAGTGGATTTCCAACAGTATCATCCATCAAATCATGTTTAAGAATGTTAATTTCTGATAAGAAACATTGATATTTACAATATCTTTGCTTATGTGGGTTGGATCACTGCCTCCTCATGTTATCCCAATTGGTTAATGGAAATGATTGTCATAATAAAAGACCTACAGTGCACAACATGTGTTCTCAACTACACTGCAAGGGGTGTTCCAAATTTTGGGAAATCTTTAAAAAAAAAAAATCTCACTATTATGGTGTTCAAAGCTACATAAATTGAGAAATTTCACAAATGAATAAATTCTTATTCAACACATTTTGGCACAGAAATAAGAATTTATAAGGGTTACATAAATGTATAAATTCTTATTTCCATGCCAAAATGTGTTGAATAAGAATTTCTTCATTGGTATCAAATATGACCAAATCCACA
>LAVV01007158.1:4597-22796 GCA_001263375.1 Puccinia sorghi
AGTGATGGCAGTTGAGAGCCATGTGTGGCCAATATTGTGGGTCCAAGCTGTTGGGCCAAAAATACTGCCTGTCCAGAATAGATCCAGGGTGTCAATCTGACTAGTTTGGCAGGAGATATGGCCAACATGGCAGATGAAACCCATAAAATGTTCATTTTTCAAGTCTTCTGGCCGTTTCAGTGCCTCCATACAGAAATGATTATGGGCAGATTGTTTCACCGGGGTTGGTATAGGCCAGAAGCAGAAAATACAGTTCAAATGCCGTAAGTCTAGGGCTCTTGATCAACAAGTTATTTTTTGGGAAAGTGCCAGGTGGGTATCCAGGAGAATGAATTTTGGGATAATTTTTTCATCATCATGAGCGCAAGATTCAGCTCTTCGCGGTCACCGATCAGAATAATTTTGTGTTCTCTTTTGGTGCATCCAGCATGCACTCATGTTTTTTGTTGGCACATAGGCCGTTTGGGCCTTGGTTGGTGTAAGCCTCTCTGCGTTCGCAGGGGGGTTTGGTTAGGCTCGACCGGATTCTCACTTGACGATCGCGCAGCAGTTCGGGGGGTTTATTCCTGCCGCGGGGCTCTCCGGCTGCGCGAGTCTCACACACTTAGGGCTGGCTGGCTGGATTCACACTGTCCGCCAGCTTTGGTCAATCTATCTCCCCTGCTTCACCAAGACAAAGGCCGACCGAACACCAACCCACTCGTCATGGTAAGCCCATTCTTGCACCTGCTGTCCTGCCTGATTCATTGCTGAAACACTGCCCCCCCCCCCTGCATCTCGTTCAGGCCAAAGCAGTCGCTGCAGCCTCCGGCCACAAGGCCGCCAAGAAGAAAAAATGGTCCAAAGGAAAAGTCAAAGACAAGGCCAACAACCACGTCATTTGCGACAAACCCACCTACGACAAGATCTTCAAGGAAGTCCCTACCTACAAGATGATCTCACAGTCCGTCCTGATTGATCGAATGAAAATCAACGGAAGTCTCGCCCGTGTCGCCATCCAGCATCTTGAACGTGAGGTGAGTACCCTTGCATGGCTCCCTTTCTATACTCATGTCGAGACGGCCTCGCTAATCACATCCTCTCCTCCAGGGTCTGATCAAACGTATCGTTCATCACCGGGGCCAGCTTGTCTACAGTAAGTTCTTCCGGACATCCATCCAATCTTGACTGCTCTGGTGAATCTGACGCCATGCTTTCTCAGCACGAGCCACCGCTGCCACCGAATAGAGACTTGCAACACTCCCCTCTGATATGAACCCTTGAGCTATGCCTACATGCCTTCCTGTTGCTCCGATCACTCTTGTGCAATTTTAACCACCCTCACAAATGCCCACGTACGGCTTGTTGGCTCTCTGGAGAACTGCGATATTCAGTCCTCTTGGCGTGCCCTCGCTGAGTCACAATTGACCAATGCGGTTTACCACCTGTTCCTGCGCGCCTATCCCCCAACAAGCCCATGTGGGTTGAGACATACTGCTCTCAATCTCCCGTCCAGCTCGGAGTTAACCTGTTGGATATGATTCATGTTTTCGGAACACATCTCCTGGAGTATCTTGGTGGACCCGAAGTCCTCCAAGATCATCGTCCCACCTCTTAGTGCATTCACAGCCAGCGTCACTTGGTGAGTTGTGCTTCTCCCTCGGGTTCGAGTCAGGAGAGTGCTGAGGAACATGGCCATGCCGGGCGGCGCCGAGATGCGTAGCCTCTTTTCATTCCAAGATGCCCAACGGAACAACGAGGTGTGCAGTTGCTCAAGTGGCAACGCCAGTGTAGCGCAACTGTGCGGCGGATCTGCGTCACCTTGGAAGAGAAGATATAAAATACAGAGACTTGGTGGCGAACCCATCATCCAGCCTAAGTATGAGTCATGACGATGGCGGTGAAAAGCCTAGAAAATGGAACTGTTCAGGGACGCAATCACAACGCGCCGTTGAAAGGGCCTGCACATTTTCCACAAGGGTGGAGAACAGCTCATTGTACATATCCACCCAATTAAGTTCTGCTGACAAGCAGAGGAGAAGACGCCGAGAGGCTGTTGGGGTCACTTGGCTGGCGGGCCCAGTAAGAATATGTGAATTGGAGTGTCGGTTGCCGACCTGCATCTTCCCTTCCGCCAGCCACACACCACTTCCTTCACATACATAACTTGACAACTTGATAACTTGCCCACCTCCTCGCCCCTGGGCCTTTCAAGTTTTCCCAGATCGGCTGGGCGGCTTGCAATCTCGTCGACCACTCACAGCATATTTACTGTGTATCTTTGGGGTTTAAAAAAATGGAAGCTCTCCCTGGTTGCTCGTCATCATCATCCTCTGATCGGCATCTACGTCTGCAATCCAACCCTTCTACCGGTCCCTGCAGGATCCGCACACAATGGAGCCTCGTCCGTCTCTTATATCATTATGAAATTATGGGACTGTTTTTGGCGGCGGTTTTTGATGCGCGTAGCGAGCACGATGCGACATACGACGAGTGACGTACAAGTTGTGATGATGGTATGGATCATGATGACATGTGAGCCGGGCGAATTTCTCGCCGAATATTTGCCATCTCGAACCAAGCTCACATCCACCATTCCGCTTCTGTTTTTCTCCCAGCTCGGCCAGGTGCCGCGGTTCCGATCACTGAACGGTTTTAATGAGTGACCGTTTCCTCCCTCTCTCTGCGTCTAGTTGCTATGTACTGACTCCCAGCCTCTTCCGCCATCATTTTTCTTTTTCTTTTTCTTACATAGCTGCTACAAACTCTCACATGGATAGACCGGCTCTCTCGTCATGCACCCACATATCCACGCCACCTGGATTCGCTTGAAAGCACGTTTTTGTGTATTTACTTCCCTCATATCGCTTCCAGTTACAATCTCATTTCTTCCATGTGCCTCTTCTCTTTCCCGACATGGAGACCCTTCTTCTTGTAATCTTTTTCCACCATGTATCCTAAACAATAATAATAGAAATGTACCTTGTACACCTGTTGTAGATGGAGAGACAAGTATGAGACGCGATAGGGGAAGTCCAAATTGGAAGGATATACATGATGAGATTTCAGACATGAGCTGGAAGAGAAAAATCTGTCGGTACATGGTCCAGCCCAGGGAATCAGAAGGGGGATTTGATTTTTTTATGTTTTTTTGGGGGGTTGTGGCGAGTCTTAGTGAAAGCCGTAGATGGAGCTGACAGAGTCAGCCGACAGGTCTTGTGAAAGGAAGGGAGAGTGATCGGCGATATCGAAGTCGGAGAGACATTGGGCACTGTACTGGCTTCCGGAGTAACAAGTGCTCTCAGGAGGGCCGTCAGAGGAAGGGGGACGGGCGGTGGAGTGATGAGTGCCCTTGAGATTGGAGTGAGAAGAGGCAACATCTTGATGAGCAGCACGATTGGGGTCCAAGGAGGGATCGGGTAGTGTTGTACAAGTTGAGAGGCGCTTGATGAAGTTTCGCCATGGCCCGAGCTTGATCAGTTGATGGGCAGCTTGTTGAGACTCGCCATCATCCACATCAAGTGTCTCCTCCTCCGCCTCTCCAAACGGCTCTTCTAGCAGCAGACGCGACCTCAACCCGCGCTTCAGCCGCCTCCACATCCCGCCATTCGCCTCACCATCATTACTCGCCTCATCGGCGCCATACACGCCCTGATAAAGCTTGCTTCGCGGCAACCAGTCCTCCTCTCCTCCACACCCGCTCCTCCTCCCTTGTCTCTCGCCTTCCTCAGCCGCTCTGTCTTCCTCCTCGAACATGAACAGGTCCAAATGCAAGTAGATCCGGTTCAACAAGCCCGAATGAAACACCCCCTCCTTCCGCGATCGCGCCTCCCCACTCGCCTCCCAGTCTTCCTCCGTATATACCTCACTCTCCCCTTCAAATACTTTCCTTTCCTTCAAGTACCTTTCCAGCAAATTTCTTGTCATCGGCTTGTAGCATATACTGTCCCGATAATGCGGCGAAAAATCTTCTGGTCTGTTACTCAATCGATTTAGTATGCTATAGTTTCTTCGATAGCTTTTAGTCAAGTATGCAGCATTATAAGGGAAAAAAAAAGGAAATATGATGAGCATCATTTCGATACAACTGTTATGCAAAAAAAAAAAAAAACTCACATATCATCAAAGATCACAAACCACCATTGATTGAGTTTATTCTGGTTGATTTTGTGGATTCGTTCTTCCATTACGGCCAAAGATGCACGACAGAGATGTGGGAGGAGTCTTAATTGCTGATTGGTTTCATTGAGCAGCAGATGAGATGTGAGTTTCTTTGAGAATTGGTCGGACGAGACTCCTTGATCTTGGAAGAAAACTTCGAGGAAGGAGAAGGACATGGTGTTCTGTTTGCTAGTGGCTTGCCCCCAGAAGTGCGAACGATGGGATGCTAGTGCTTGCTCCACCCTCCCAATCGTAGTTCTGATAATCGGATGGTTATCTTGGAAGAGTTTCGCCAACGTTGGCGTCACTGTGAAATCGTCCCTTAAGCCTAAGGATCCGTGCAGTCTGGTATACTGGAGGCGGGAGACGGTTGAGCCATTGGATTTGGTTGATTGGCCATCTTTATAATGTATGGAGACTAGGAAGCCCGAGTTAAAGTTGTATCCTTGCCATTCATTCTGGCAGTTCCGATGTATCTTCAATATTCCGCTGCGGAAGGAGACGAGGGAAGAATCAGCTCTCTTGAGCCAACGAGGGCGTCGAGATTTAGTGGCTTGAAGGGCTTCTTCCCAAGGGACGGAGATGGGCGCAAAGACTTCCTGATTCTCCAAAGCTCGCAAGAGCAGACGGACTTTTCTCCTCATCCTGACCTGGGGGTGCTGGTTCTGGGCCACGAATGCCCGGAGTTCGGTGACTCTAGAGATACACACCGGCGTGGGATCTTGGTCGTATTTAAAGACCACCATGAACGGGAACGGGACCACATCTGCGCGTCCAAAAAAAGTGGTGACACCTTTCCGATGATCAGCCCGATCCGGCGGCTTCCAGAAACAGTCCGGACCTGTATAGTCACTCTGGATCATCCTTTGCGTCAAGGCCTCCTGCGACTCATCCGATCCATCGCCTGCTAACAGCACCCGTCGGCTGGCTTCTCGGTACCTCTGCGTCCCCAGTCTCTCAAGTAGTCTGAAATTCTCCACAAGCCGTTCGCCGTGAGTGTGTTCGAAATTGAGTAGATAAGGTGCTCCAGAAGACACCTCCTCCCGCCATTGTAATTTCTTCCCCTCTGCCATACGGTACTCGGGCATCCCCAACAGTCTACAAGTGGTCCTCAAACTAATTCGTAAGAAGAGTAAAAAGCTCTGTTTGGTAAGTAGCTAAAATTTGACTCACAATGTACACAGGCTTTCGTGCCATACCCGTCGAACAACTTCCTTGCCGAAATCGCAATCCTTAGAAAACAAGGCTTCATCGATCTGTAGTGTTTTATTGAAGCTACTGAGGAGCCGCTTTGTTCTCTTGAAATGTATTACGAGGTAGTGGATGTTCAGGATATACATCTAAGATGGGTTGCACAGTCCGCAAAAAATACAATCAGACCCTGCCATATTCTCGTTCTTGAATGTAAAATGAGCACCTACAAGCGTAGTCCAGGTCAGAACGATGGATCCAAGCAACACTCCTTGAAGATGGATTAATACGGAGACCAGGCCGACGACACTACCATCGCATAATCAACAGCAGCAAGAGCCCATGAGCTTCCAGGAGAGGGGAAAAAAAAGCCGTCTAGAGGTAATGATGCTGACCTCAGGAACAGACAAAACTTGATATTTAAGTCATTGATCAGGTTGAGCGATTGGAACCTGTAAGGTTTCCAGAACGCCTGGAAGAGCCACACTAACAGAAAGGCGAGAGACTGTTGTAGTGAGAGATGGATACAGGAGTTCCATCGTGATATTTGACCATGTACCATGTAGGAGCGGGTGACATCCCCAAGAAGCAAAAAAAAAAAAAAAACTCACATGAGCAAGGTTCATGAGAAAGACTTCAGAGGGATTAATTTACCAAGAACATGTATCTCATCAGATCTATCAAATATCTGCTGGTTTGCCATTTTTGGATGAATATGCAGTTATCCTTGACCGGGATGGTAGTCAAGAAAATGATGATGAATTTGATCGAGAACCGGTTCATAATGGTCCTCACTGAGGCCCATTTGTCGTCCTGCTTAGAGGCTTGATGATGTAGAGTTCCCGAAGAAAAAAAAAAAAACAAGAAAACCACCGATCTCATCTCAGACATTTGCAGTGAGGGTATCTAATGTGACCACGCTGTCATAGATAGTTGTCAACTTACCATGGAAGAAATAGGAAAATCTTTCGGAGAGACCAGCTGGGCTATGACTTGAGGGAGACATGTGAGGAAGAGGTTGGGAATTTCCCGGCTGCTCGTCGGGTGGATTCCGAGTAAAACTTGCAGACCTCAGCGCGCGATAAAATCTGAATGGAAACCAAGCACCGAGAGCCAGGAGGATGAGGATGGATAAGAACAGGAGTAGCCCCCGAGCTTCGAATGCATGGTTAGTGATGGTCGTCCGATAGCAAAACTCGAGAGGATCAATCAAGGATCCTCGTACTTCCACCGGCAGCTGTTCCGCTAAATTCAGGTTCTGATCTTGGTTCTTGATGTAGTAATTGTCGATGGGCCATAAGTTGTTGCCCCACACTAAAACTTCCATGCAGACCCGAGTGACGGGAAGCTGTGGATGAAGGATCAAGAGATATGTTAAAATTTATATATATATATATATATATAATTAGACTGTTTCTTTTCTTTTTTTATTTTTTTTTCAACGAACGTAGAGTGATAGTAACACCAGGGTTATGGTGATAAAATAGGGGGTAGTCTTGCGAAGGTTTTTGATTTTAATCCATGTTAACTTTGACGTGCCTTTCGAAGGGATGCCCAGGTCGTAGCCCTCATATTCCATCGGATGGAGTAGGGAGGCGGAAGATGGGTTTATTTTTAGATCATTGCAGCCAGCGGTTAAGAGATAGAATTCGTACAAGAGGAAAGATATTAGGATATAATAAAATGATATTAAGAGTGTGGAATAGCCGAGGAAAGCAGTGAGATCTAGGCTGAGAAGGGCAGGTATCCATTGAAAGAGTAGGAAGGAATAGTTTCGAAAGCTCCAATATTGCAGCGACGAGAGTTTGAATGCGGCTTGAATGGCTGGGTGTTTAGAGATGATGATGGGTGAAGCAGGCTGGAGATTTGGAATAGAATTACTAGTAGAGATGTTGGCCCGATAGAAACCGGCGATTAAAGTAATGAATTGTAAGAAATCACGTAATTTTTCCAAGTGTGCTAAGATTATGAAGAAGTTTATATTACAATTTGGCGAAGAGAACTTATTATGTATATATTGGGGTGAATTTTTTAGTGGATCGAAAGTGGTAGTAGGGATGAAATTTAAGAGTGCTAAGAGGGGATTGGAGTTCGAGGCCTCTAGATTGAGAGGCTTCAAGATTTTTGAGTTGAAGAGATGCATCGGAAGTAGGATTCGATTGGATGAGGAGGTGATGTTGTTGGGATGGGAGATAGTTTGAAGTAGGGGAGATTGCTTTAATTCTTCCAATACGGTGTGTTGATGATGATGGAAGTTTTTTGTATGTTTATAATGATGAGGTTTGGAATTTAAGAAACTGAATGAAGGTTTAAAGAGAGGAGATTTTGGTAGTGTTTGGGAATGGATGAAATCTTGGTAAGTTTTAGATTCTTGTGGAGAGAGATGGGGAAGAGATAGAGAGATGGTTGAGTTTGTTTGAATGATGAGGTTATCCAAAGCGGGAAGCAGGAGTGGTGAGGAATGAGGAGAGAATAGTTTAGTTGCGGGTATCCACTCGCTCTCCGGTTCAAAGTGGCGGATGATGGGTTGGAGGATGGCTGCAGGTTGAGTTGTGGTGATCTTTGAAGCGGGATCCGGGAAGAATATGCGGCATGTAGCCTGGCAGCAAGCAGGGTTCATGATGGGCTGCTCGGCTAGATCACGCCGGCCTAGCTGAGGAGAATCAGAAGTTCTCATCTGGGTGTGCTGTTATGGATCATAAGTGCAGTCCTAATTATAGTAGTGCCGGTTCTTTTAACTGGTGAAAAAGTGTAAATACACAGAAGGGGAGACTCTCACTCAACCCAACCGAGGCGCTGACTGAATCAGTTCAAATAAAATAGCCTTTGTTAGACTCATCAAGGGGAATACTTTTCTGAACTTTTATTAACTGTACTAGAACAAGGAAACCACCATACTAGAAAAAAAATAAAAATTACATACAATCTACTCCACACAATTCTTCATGGACGACTCTTCCCGATTGCGCCCAATCTTCATCGAGCCGCAATCCATCGTCGCACTCGAGTCCTTCAATCATATCCTCTACCGTCCATCAGAGACGATGATCCAGAGTTTGATGGCAGCATTCCTCACAGCCCTCCATCAACATTCCTCTCCTCATCACTGCCCAAAATCTGATTTACTCAAAAATAACCCACTCTTCATCCTCCTCTTGACCAAAAGAATCATCATCCATTCCGATACATCACTCCCTTACCAGCCTACTAAAAACCAGTTGGAATTCACTTTCCAAGATATCTTCTTACCGGCTTTCCTTAAGATTCGCCTCCAACATATTACAAATCAATCAGACTCTCTTGCTAAACAATTCATCATCTGTTTATCAACACTCGCTACCAGAATCTTAAGATCTTACCACTCCCGCATCGACCCCATTCACCAAATTCTTCTCTCTGTCCATCACTTGATCTCCCTTCAACCTCCTCAGCTCCTGTCTACTTTCGATCATCTTTCAGCAGTTCAAAACATACTCACCTCCCTCCAAAAATCTAGATCTATCCATTCAATCTTCTTACTTGAACAGGTCCGTTTTTAATTAATTAATTATTTAATATTAAAGCTCTGATCTTAACATTCTCTCATTTAGATCACCAGAAAGCATTTCGAAAAACTGTTCATAATTTATAACCATCTAATCATAATCTCTGCGAGCATCTCAAGTGAATTAAGAATAGGTCCGTCAGACGAGCCTCTAAGGATGGCGAGAGAACAGGAGTATCATAAGGCAACCAGCACAATAGATGTGCTTCTCAAGATCTTCAGGATCATCGTAGAGCCTTTGGGAGACAGAGCAATACTAGTCGAGGTCTCAAAAAAATTCTTGCAAGATTTTCAATGCGCATTAGATACAGAAAACCGTCTCATCATGATGGAAGAGACTGATCGGGAGGAGGAAGATCAAGATAATCAAATCAAGACCTTCTTCAGCCCGCACATCAGCAGATACGGTGAGGTTCTCCTCAACGTACAACATATCCATCACTCCCTCATCTCGGAAAATTATTTGAGCGTCTATATCAAGATACTCGAGTACGTCTCTAGCCAACTAATTACGGCGCACCCGGTCGTCACCAAACGACTAGTCCGATTTTATCCGCTCATTCTTCAAGCAGTGAGACTCCTCAACAACGCTCTCAATCCATACAATTCTAATTCTAGCGAACCAGCGGAGGGCTCGAATCAAATGAGATCACTCTTGGAGAATCTGGGACCAGAGGAAATTCACCAACTGATTTCGATTGTCCAGCCATTCATCCATCTCCAATTCGGTTCAATGGGATACCTGGACGCGCACTCCGACTCTGAAGAAGATGATGTAAGCGAAAAATATACGGAGGAAGTGATAGAGATGGAGGAGATGGACGGAGGGGATGAAGATGCCTCGATAGACGTTGAGGACCCCGCGGATGATGAAGAGATCCACATAACCAAGGGGATTCAGCTAGATCAGGATCTCAAGCAATCCTGTCTCCAACCTCCTCCTCCCACCTCCGATAATCAATTCCCTTCGCCCGCCTGTCCTCCACTTTGGACCACCCTCACCAAGCCCGACAGACCCACCAAGCTCAGCATGAAAGAAACCTTGCAGCTCGAGGTCGAGGAACTGCTCTCGATTCTCTCATTCTAAATGGTACTTTACTCCAGCTTATCACATCCCCTAAAATGCTAATATGTCATTCCTTTCCAGCTTCTACACCCTCCAACATCACTGCCCATCCTAACTCCATCAACACCCCACGTCTGGAGCGAGCTTCGAATGGTTTCTGTCTTGATGTTTTACTTGTATCTTCTCTCCTGCAATTTCCATTAGCACGGCTCACATAATTACCACCTTAAAAACCATAAAAAAAAAGTTTAAAGGTGATGAAGGTCCCAACTGGGCTATTCTGTCTCTCTGCCAGCTTGTCTTCTGCTGTTCTCTAATGGTCATTGCGCTTGATCTCTCTGTATTACCCAGATATGTCAATTTTTTTTTTTTTTGAATGAAAAACAAGGGATATACACTGGTTTATTTTCACTTGACTTTCCGGCGTAGTCTCACTCCTTTTGTGTTCTCCCCTTCGTCTGAGTCTCGAACTGATTGTTACTAGATTCCTAGTGCGCAATCCCATGAGCCAAACTAGCACTTTGGAAGAAAAAAAGGATATGCATAAATATTTAAAGTAATCCTGCATAATGAATATTCAATTTGAAAATAAATAAATAAAAAGAACCAAAAGATCAACCCGAAATAGCAAAATGGAGTCGTCATCTTCGAGTTACGACGAACCATCATGGAACGGCATCTCCGAGGAGGAAGACGGAGGATCAATCGACCTGACAGAAGCACTCGCAAACGTGAAATCATCGTCCACGGCCAATCCAACCGAGCTGGTCGAGTGCTCTGACGGGGACGAGGATGAGGACGAGTTCATCAGACTATCCTCCAAGAAGGCAAACTTCAAGGCTGGCTCCAAAGTCTTAAAGTCTTCCACTTCCAACAACAAAAAGGCCGCAGGAACTATCACTGGAGGTGGATCTTTCCAATCACTCGGCTTGCATCCTTCCCTTCTTCGGGCCATCCTCTTGCGTGGCTTCAACACTCCCACACCCATCCAACGCGCCGTCCTACCTCACATCCTCGCCAGCCCCCCGCGTGATGTAGTCGGAATGGCACGCACCGGTTCCGGCAAGACTTTGGCCTATCTCATCCCCCTCATTCAAGCCTTGGGTGGTATTCATTCTGTCCAATTCGGTATCAGGGCCCTCATACTGGTACCCACTCGTGAACTCGCCCTACAGGTCTTGAAAGTTGGAAAAGATCTGGCCAAAGGCTTCATCCAAGGCGATCGCTCCAAATCTACTTCCCATGACTCGGATCAGCCTCGTAAAGTTGAAGGTCTCAGGTGGGGCCTCATCGTCGGTGGGGACTCACTTGAAGATCAGTTTACCATGTTTTCCACCAATCCTGACGTGTATGCCCATCTGTTTATTATCCATCATCTACTTTAAGATCTAGTAGTGTGAGCGATGAGAAATCTTAACATTTTCATTCTTCTTCATTCCTAGCATCATCGCAACTCCAGGTCGATTACTTCATTTAGTAGTCGAGATGAATCTCGACCTCAAATCAGTCTCCTTTGTCGTGTTCGATGAGGCGGATAGATTGTTCGAGATGGGATTCGCCACTCAACTAGAAGAGACCCTCCATCGACTTCCAGCCAACAGACAAACCCTACTCTTCTCGGCAACCTTACCCAAGAGTTTGGTCGAGTTCGCCAAGGCAGGATTGCAGAACCCAAAGCTAATTCGATTGGATAGTGAATCCAAAATTAGTTCCGATCTCCAGATGGCTTTTTTGAGCGTCAAGCCAATCGAAAAGGAGGCTGCACTATTGGTCCTGATCGGTAACATTGTTGGTGTACCCAAGGCCAACCCAAACGAACAAGCCAACGAGAATGATGGCTTCCAATCCAAACCCTCAAGAGGCTCCGGGTCAAATATCTCAAAAATTCGGAGCAAGCCCACTCAGGAGCTCGCAGCTCATCAAACCATCGTCTTCACCGCCACAAAACATCATGTGGAATATCTTGGTGGCTTGCTAATTGCCGCTGGCTATCGCGTCTCATTGATCTACGGTGCACTTGATCAGACTGCTCGTCGTGAACAACTCAACTCGTTCCGTATCGGCCAAACCAACATCCTGGTCGTCACAGATCTGGCCGCCCGAGGGATCGACATCCCGATCCTCGAAAATGTGATCAATTATGATTTTCCCAGTTCCGCCCGTGCCTTCGTTCACCGAGTCGGTCGTACCGCCCGAGCCGGTCGGAAGGGCTGGGCATATTCACTCGTCACCCAAACAGAATTACCCTTCCTTATGGATCTCCAACTCTTTCTATCTAGGCCTCTGCTCACTTGTCCATTATCTGACAGTCTCGACTCGGCGCCAACAGACTTTTCTTCAAATTTGGTCATTGGAACCATCCCTCGAGATCTCCTCGATGCCGAGACTGAATATGTTCGTGAGACGTTAGTCTCGTCTAACTCAGCTCTGATCGCTCTAGGCACGGTCGTCAAGCGCGCCCAAAAGATGTATGAGAAGAGTCAAAGTACTGCCAGTAATGAGAGCTATCGTCGATCCAAAGAGTTTGTGTTGAACGGCAAGGGGTTCAGTGGGACCAAGAATGAAGAGGCTTCTGTCCATGCCATATTTCAAGATCGGAAATCACTAGACTCAGGGAAGTCAGCCCGACCTACCACCGTGAAGCGGTCAAAGTATGATGATGATAAGACCGTGCATTTAAGAAACCAACTTTTAGCCAAAGTCAACCAATTCACGCCCAACGAGACCGTCTTTGAGGTCGGCACCCGGGGCAAAGGCGTTGCTGCCCAGCTCATGAGAGATCGACGGAAGTCTATGGGCAAGAAGATCGCAGGCACCAAGGAGGCCGCTAAGGCTCGAGAAGAGAAGCACCGCGCCGAGCAGACTCTCGATTCCTCCGAACGCAAATCTCTCGCCAGAACTGGGGCTTCGTCAACCGCCAAAGTGGCTCTAGTGGCTGCGACCGAAGGAGAACTTGAGGTGAAATAAATCACTGCGAGCTTCTCATTCTCTCAACTGACTTTTTTTTTTTTTTTTTGGCTTTCCGGTCAAACAAAATGATATAGGAAACATTCGAGATGCCACGGAAAAAAACTAAGGTCAAGGAAGGTTTTCGGGATCCAGAAGCATATCTGACGTACGAACAAACCGGGGCGGCGGCAGAGAAGGGATATAACTTGAACGAAGGAACATCGGCCGAGTTTGTATCACAAAGCAAGCTAGCGTTATTTGATCTAGGCTCGAACGACGAGGGAAAGCTATCATCATTGTCGAATGTGCAGAAAGCGTCGCAGACGAAGTGGGATAGGAAGACTAAGAAGTTTGTCAAAGTGGGTCAGGTGGGGGCAGATAATATCAAGCTGGTCAAGACCGAAAGTGGGATGAAACTCCCGGCGACGTTCAAGACAGGCAGTTTCGAGAACTGGAAGAAGTCCCAAAAGATCAAGATCCCCAACGTCGGCGAGCAGGAAATTCAGCACACCAATGCGTTCAACCATCTTCACCGGAAATTCAGACATCAGAGCGGCGCCGATAACGGGCCCACCCATGGCCAGCACGATGGTGCGGGGAAGAGAAATGGTGGAAAGAGCGATGAGAATCGGCGGGGTAAAAAAGTCTTCTCGAAGACGATCGATGGCCAGAAGAAGTTCCTTGGCCCGTCGCACGTTGTGACCCGAGGCGCCCCCTCCTCCAAATCCACCTTCTCTGGCCACGCTCGTCATCCCCAGAAGCGCGCTAAGGGTACTAATCATGCGGGCCTCAAATCGGTGGATCAGATTCGCAAATCTAGGGAGCTCAAACAACGTCGTACCATCCGCTCTAACCAACCCTCGCGTCGTAAAAAATAAATTATAAAATAAAATAATACGTTATCTCGTCCTCGTTCCCTCATACCATATGTACACAGATCTTTCTTGGCTCATAGTCATCTTTCCATTGCGCTCGATTCACGTCTGTTCCGTGTCGTATAACAAAATTGAATCACACCAGGAAAAGAAAATCAATGATCAGGTGAAGGCAATTAGTTACATAACAATGTACCAGGCCCCACTTTTTCTTTTTTTTACGTGATGTCGCCTGACAACAAGGGATCAATGGTTGCGTTTTCCCTGCTGTTTGTTATTTTCCCAATGGATGGCTCGGAAATATACTCACAGCCTTGGGTCTCTTAGGCTTGGGACATGATCCATGGGCATGATTTGCCAATTGGATATTGACATGGGTGTGAGAAACAGAGCGAGCAAAGGAAGATCAGACAAGAGTGAGAAGCTTCGAGAGAGAAGGGAGCTAGTGAAGGGACAGGGCGAAGTACTGTGGTCGGTTTCAAAGTTGAGTTGTGCTTGCATGCAGGCAATGTTGAAGAAAATTGTTTCCTGCAAATCCATCTATTAATATTTTTGGTACTACACCTGTTTTCTGAATGTCTTTTGTTCTGATTGCAAAGCAACAAATTTTGGTCAATTTAATTTTTTTTTCCCACACTTTCAACAGTTTTAAACACAATGGTTTGATCTATTTTAGGTTAAATGTAATAAATCTGCCATTTTTGGGGGTGTTCTAAAATTCATTGCTTTTCAATCAGAAAAAAATACATTCAATATATATATATATTTTTTTTTGGAGAAATGAGGTTGACAATTGAATTCCTCACCCTAGAAAGTGTAGGTATAGAAATTATTATCATCAAATTTGCTGCAATTTGACCCCCACAAAAATTAATGAAAAAAGTTCTGCATTTTAGGAATTAGACCCATGACCCCCATTTGCGTACTGAAAATTGGTTCCACAACCCACCTGGACCAGCACCGCGGCATCCTGTGGCTTTCAGATCCAAAGTGGGTGGGTTGAGTGTTGAAGCCCTGTTGTGATTGAGATGATAGATTGCTAAGTGGGGAATGTACAAAGGTGCGGAGGCTGAAGATAATCCCCCCAGTTGGGGAAACCCCTGGCAAGTCTTGAAGGGGGTTACAAGATCATAACAGGATCATGACCCTTGCTCACAAAAAATGCTCAATACTCGTTGAAGCTGCACCTTGTTCCTGACATTTTCCATTGAGGTTGCCAATGGCAACTACCCACTCCTTCCCCCATGTCCACTCCCTCCTGTTATAGATTTTGTGAGTACTAGTATTAGCTACCCAAAAAAAAAAAAAANAATGGTTCAATTTAATAAAATCCTGTGAATAAGAACCGTAAAAAGTCCCGAAAATAAAATTATGACACCCCCAGAAATGGGAGAGTTATTACATTTAACCTAAGATAGATCAAACCATGTTGTTTAAAACTGGTAAAAGTGTGGGAAAATAAAATAAAATTGACCAATATTCATTGCTTTGCAATCAGAAAAAAATACATTCAGAAAGCCAGGTGTAGTACCAGAAATATTAAAACATTTAGGTGGTGCAGAACGAGCCAAAACTTGAGCATTCTGGGTGTCACAAGCTTAAGTGCCTGAGTTCCTACAGCCAAGGTCTGACTAGGTGGGTGCACTAGACACCACACACTCCCTGGTCCCAGAAACAGCTTATCCCCCACTGACGTGCCCCTGTCTTGACACTTTCTCTTAATTGGTCAAATACTGAGCTGATACTTTTTGTGTGTTGGCTGTAGGTTTTGCACAGGTTAAGCCTGATTTTTGGTGAACTTGGTACTAAGTTCAGTTGATATCCACTTCAATTCCACTACAACTCTTTTGTAACTTGGTTGCAACTTGGCTTGATGTTATTTTTAAGGCATATGAAACCCTCCACCATGATAAAAAAAAAGCCCTTGGCTATGATGCAATCACACTGCTTTGAAGAATAGCTAAGTGGAGAAATAAGTTTGGTTATTTAAAGCATTTTGTGATTATTTACTGACCGTTGTGGGACTCCTGTGGGAAAAATAATAATATTTGGTAAAGATCCTCTGAGGTGGAAATCAATTGCAAAAATAGATAAAGCTATTACAACTGACGGTTGGTTTGAAAGAACTGACCCTCTAATAGTACTACACAAATATAAGGAATCTTGAATCAATGTTTAAATAGAGATAGCTGAATTCAAGACAGAGTTACTATGTACAGTAGCCTCTATCAAACCTATATCACCCTTATAAATGCTGTATTAGTTCTCTTACAACTTCTTATAATGGATGAACAATCCAGTGGGATTGAATATATAAAAAATGATAAACCCTTAAACACTAATACTGGTACTACTACTCTTATGACTATAGATGCTACCACTAACTAATGTTATACTTGTCAATAAGCTAATGGCAACGGTGGGCCCACTACGCTAACGCTACGTGTAGCGTAGCTTAAAACCGCTAACAGCTAACAACTTTTGTCGTAGCCGTTAGCAGTTTTGTATTGAATGGGAGTTCTGGTCTTGAGACACTCACAGTTGGCTGCGCAGCGCGCATATCTGAAACCTAATTGTGTGACTTGAAAAAGAGCCATTGGCCACGTTGTATTGCTTTCTTTTTCTTCATTCAATCTTCTTGGTTTCATCTTTTCTCATCCAACTGATCCACATCTCGTGTCTCAGGTCTGTCTTTCCTTTCTCCATCTTATTCTTCTCTCTTGTCTCTTTCTCACCTCTCTCCTCTCTCTCAGGTTGGTTGCTTCGTGTGCTTGCTCGTGTACTCCCTCGTCATACTCGGGACTAATATTACTCGCCCAAAAGGTCTGCCTTGAAATTCATTCAATCTTCTTGGTTTCATCTTTTCCCATCCAACTGATCCACATCTCGTGTCTCAGGTTGGTTGCTTCGTGTGCTCGCTCGTGTACTCCTTCGTCATACTCGGGACTAATATCACTCACCCAAAAGGTTATGAGCCCAGACTAGTGCTGGTGTTTACTACAGATTCATACAAGGCAATATTTACCAAAAATGACTTCCGAGCAGTCAACTCAATACTCCATTCCTAGTCTCTCTAACACCACGTTTGCGACATGGAAAACACAGGTTCTTGCTTATTGCCTGGAGTATAACCTTGACGACTTCCTGCTCAAGGACACAGCACCACCGCCAGCAGCTGATGTGGATAAACTTGAAGCTTTTGAATCACGTCGGAATAAAGCGGCTGGTATTCTCATGCGTTGCATGGGTCAAACCAATAACAATCGATTTGTGAACGATGACAACCGGCGCAATCCAAGAAAGCTATGGCTCTTACTCTCCAATCACTATGAGTCCAAGGCTGCCGACAACCAAGCAAAGGTCTATCAAGCCTTTTGCAACTTCAAATTTTCAAAAGATCTTTCAACATTCCTTGATGATTTGAACGCACATCTGGCGAACATGACTTCTGTCGGCCTAAAGGTTGGAATACCCGAGAAAGCCCACATACACGAGCATCTGCTAACCGAGCAGATTATTCAAAAACTACCTGAGTCCCTGTCTCACTTTAAAGACACACTTTTTGCAAAGAGGCCTCTCACTCTTGACTTTGTCAAAGAGCATCTCCAAGCTAAACTTTCCGACTCGACAACCATCAATATTCTTGAGTCCGTTACTGTCAAGACTGAATCTGCTCTTGCAGTGACAACTATCTTCTGTTCCAATGGAATTCACAATCTGGCCACCTCGCAGACAGAAAGCAAATGCTGGCAGCTCCATCCAGAGCTCAAGAAATCCTTGAAGAGATTTGGCAAAAAACAAGCCAAGGCCGCCATCACCAGCAATAATTCCGACTCAAGCTCCACTGTCCCCAGCGATGGTTGTTACTTCAGTGTCTCTAAGCGACAGGTGTACTCAGCATACAACAGAACCACTATGCTCCTTGATTCCGGTTGTTCCGATCACATGTTTCCAAGGAAGGAGTTCTTCACCGGATACAAGCCTAGGTCATCACAAATTGAAATTGCCAACGGCAAATCTCTCAAGATTGAAGGATCAGGATATGTCGAGATCAATGACGGTCATGGAGCTTTGATCAAAGTTAAAGTGCTCCATGTTCCTTGGATTATTCAGCCACTCATCAGCAAAGGCCGATTATTTTGTAAAGGCTGTGTAGTACAGAAGCCCGACTTGACCAACTTCAACTCTCCCAAGTTTGTTGTGGTTGATCTTCATTCAGACTCCATCATTCTTCGTGGCGAAGTTCAGAATAATGTCTTCGTTCTAGACGGTCATCCAATAAGCTCCCGAGCCGCGAAGCCTTGAAAAAGATGTTTGGAGCGAATGCATCTACTCTCAATTGTAGGGCTTGCCGTCTATCAAAATCGACGCTTCTTCCTTTCTCAAAAACTCTTCCCACCCCAACAAGGATTCTTGAATACATTTATATGGATT
>LAVV01007169.1:0-16937 GCA_001263375.1 Puccinia sorghi
TTCAACATTCCAAATAGTTTCTGAAATGTTTCAGAAAAAACATGATTTATGGCACTTCCCTCAACGTGCCAGGAATGGTCCCCTGGAGAACGATGTGGATTCTATCTTGTTATTGATATCTTCTGGAGGTAGACTTGTTTGAACCAAAAACAATAGCACAGTTGGATACAATTACACAAGGGTTCTTGGTGGAGCAGTGTTGTGATTGAGATGATAGATTGCTAACTGGACAAAGGTGCGGAGGCTGAAGATAATCCCCCAGTTGCTGGCCAATCCCAGAGGGGGTTACAAGATCATGACATTATCCCCCCTTTATGCCCAAGTCCCCGGGGGACTCTGCATCTTCCCCGGGCAGCATTAAAAAGGCTGTTGGGAAAAAAGCTTGCCCTCTCACTACAACCGTTTCTGTCGATGTCATCAATGCTTGCTGGCTGCATTGGGGAATTGAGTGTCAAATTGAATGACCAATGTCTTGCAGTTCTTCTGGTTTCCAACCGCTTCCCAGGAGTTTTTATGGGCCAGATCCTTTCCAGCTTACTAAGTATTGCCGCTGTTTTCCGCGCATTCAACAGTCCAGAATTTCTTCAACCTCCCATTCGATGTTGTCCGCAATGATGATGGGGTCCAGTGGGTGTGGCTGGTGGCCGCCAATCAGGTCCGGATGGCGTTTCCAAAGGAGTGACATGTGGAACACTGGATGGACGCCCCAAAAAGAAGCAGGTAGGGTCAGTTCATATGCGGAGGAAGAGATGACTTTGGAGATTNCAATGCCCAAATATAAAACCCTATTATGCAGTTTTTTTTTTTTTTTTTTTTTTTTTTTTTTTTTTTTTTTTTTTTTTTTTTTTTTGGATACTGTGGAGTATTTTTGAGGCAAACAGTCTGGGTGAGTGTGAATGGGGTGTATTGAAAAGTGTATAAAAGTGGAAGGATGAATTGTAGAGAGAGATAGTCTGTGAAGAGTGGCAAACAGAAATAAGATATGAGAGTGAGCAAAGTGTGTAGTATAGCCTCCAAGGAGTGTTTCTTGGTGTGTTCAAATGGGGGCAGATTATCATGCCCCCTAAAAGTGTTCCCCTTCCCAAAAAGCAATATCAGAAAACAGAAATGAGAAGCCTGAAATCCCTTGTATTCATCCATTTATAAACCTCACAAATATCCCCCCCCCCCACACACACACAACCAATTCACTGTCTTTTTTGTGGTGTACCACTCATCAGACCTGTCTCCAATCTATAAAGATATGCCATCTAATAACCAGAAGAATCTATCCAACAACTTCACCACCATTTTTTCTTTATATTTATTGAGCATATTCAAAAATCAGATTTTTTTTGAATTAGATTCCACATAAAATCATAAACTTTTCAAAAAAAAGAAAAAAAAAAAAAAAAGGAGTGTTATTAGTCATGACCAACATTCCCCCATTATTTGTACATGTGTTGGGCCTTTAATTTTATGTAGAATGTGGCTCAAAAAAAAATCAATTTTAAATACCAACATAATTATCTTATCTGAATGAGTTATGCACACATCAACATCTCTCTTAAGATATTTCTGGACATGACTCTCACAATATATATGTATATACATTGGTTCTCTCCCATGGGACAATATGCTCTGAATAGATTCCAAGCGATTGAATTTTTTTGCACATCCTTCCTGCTCCCCCCTTTTTTTTTTTTTTTTTTTTTTTTGGAACTCACTGTCAGTTCTAATTTTATGTTTCTTCTGATGGATGATGAGAATCTAGTGATTAATTTAAACATATATGACAAATTGCTCTTTTTGTCTCTCACTTAATAAAGCAGACACATTGCAAAAACATTCAACAAAAAAAAAAAGCACACACACCTAGGCATTACTTTTAGCCCTTTTACTTTTGTAAAAAAAAAAGAACTATCAGATGAGAGGACAATGTATCAAGTACCTACAGCGAGTGAAACATAAATGTATCAACAGACAAAAACATGTGAAGAACAAGGGTACAGTATTCTGTTGATACAAACGAATGTATATTCTAGATGTCTAAATATGTAGAAGAAAAAAGGTAATAGTGGGAAAAAGGGGGCAATAGTCACAACAAGTAAATGAAAGCAACACACGAACGAAAAAAAAAGCAACAATATTCAGGGAAGAGGAGGAGGAGGAGGAGGGATGGGATGGATGAAGGTAGATTGAGAGTGGGAATGGGGGGTGGAGGGGTTATCAGATTCGTGGGGAAAAGGACGATCAGTAATTTCGAGTTGGGTGTTATATGAGCGAGTTGGAGAAGAGAGGGGTAGTAGTCCTTTAGGTTCGGGCTGGAGATTTGAGGCGAGGAGGGGATGGGAAGCGTCGGGGGGAGGGGTGGTGATGAGTTCTTGGTCGAGTAGGGGATGGGGATGGGCCAAGTGGAGTAGGGCGTAGCCAGCCGCGTCATGGGGTAAAGATAAGTCTGCCCATTCCAGCCGCACTACCAGCCACACTGCTCGTCTCAGTACCTCCAATACTTGGAGGAGATAGCTAAGCCGGATGCCCGGCTGATGGTCTGAGATTACCAGTCCTACGATCCAAGTCTGTCGCAGACATAGGTTTAGGATTATTAGGCCCACATAGACCCACCATTGATCAGGTCCAAACAAGATTCTGTTGGTGTTGTTGATGGCTAAGGGGGGCACTCCTTCAATATCAGTTTTCCGATGGACTGAATGATGATGATGGTGGTACCAGGAGAGAAGCTGTTGATTGGAAATCCCCCAATCTTTGACAATATCCCACCAGGTGGAGTAAATCGAGTTAAGCAGACATGTGAGGATCCAGGCCTCTTCTACTACGGTTCGATTATCCTGGGCGATACCGGTAGAATGGACTAGTTTAGAGTGGAGGATTATCATAGGGATGGCGGTGGAATATTTCAGGGCATTCATGGTTGATCGGAGCTTGTTGTTTGGGCCGACTATGATGTCGTTGATGCATTGTTTTAAGCGGAGTAGGTATGGTAATCTGTATGGAAGGAAGAAGTTGAAAATGAGCTTTTTATTTTTCTGTATATTATGGGTTTAGAAATGAATGATGCTTACGAATTAGCGATGATGGAGAGGGAGGATTGTAAGTTGAGACTGAGATTGAGGGAAGTAGCGATGAGGAGAGCGAGGTCGGCGAAGGGACGAGCGAGGGAGGTGAGGAGGTCTGCGATGATGATATCTGGAAGAGTGGTGAGTTGAAGGGAGGTTAGTCGTAGGATTCGTTTGAGGGCGACGATTAGTCTGCGATGGGAGCTGCGGAAGTGATCGGAGTAGGGAGCGAGTCTGAAGGGCACCAAGAGGAGAGTGAGGGCGGGGAGTGCGGCGATGAGAGGGGCAGTTCTTGGTGGGATGGGGGCAGTGGTCAGCAGTTGGTTGGTGGCCAATCCGAGCAGAATCAGTATGCCGAGTGAGAGTGCGCCATAGTAGAGCGGCAGATGTAATAAGCTGGTGGTACTTTTTTTATTGGAGTGGGCGTGATAGTAGTGGAGGCTGACTGCGGAGGAGAGTGCAGTGAGTTGTATGAGCGATATTAAACGGAATGGCTGAGGAAAGAAGAGATTCGAGTGGAAATCCATTTGTTGAATATTAACGGATGTTTTGAGGATTATGAAGCCTGTCTGGAGAGATGTGCCACATGATGAGTGCCAATTCAAAATGCCACTAGAGGAGGACCTTCTTTGGGAATGTGCCCAGAGATAGAAAAAGGACTAGAGTTCTTGAGTCCCACTTAAGCTCTGGCTATGATTACACATCTTCTTTTCTTTACCTGAGCACCGATTGACCTTCAAAGATCCAAGCAAACAACAAGAAAGGCAAAATCAAACCATGGTGAGAAAAATAAATAAATTAAATAATATAGGCTTTCCCATAAGGAGTGCAAGCCAAAAAAAAAAAAAAAAAGTGAAACCTCATCCCCAATCTTCCAATCCGGGTTCATTCTGATGTGCTTATCAAACTGACTCTTCATTGACTACTCTTGTGATCTTTGCAGACACTCCTTCAATTCCTCTTGTACTTCACTGAGCTTCTTGAGGTGTTCTTCAACTGCTGGCAAACATTGTTCAGGAGATGGTACACGGCCATAGGACAAGTTGAATCCATAATTTGCTTTGAACCCCACTTGGCAGCCTGCCAACCTGAGACTAGGTCTTTGTTGAGCATCTTCAATCATGCAAACACCTATGCTGGCAATTGATCCCATTTCATCAGTGCTAGGATCCGCTGTTGTAGGTGTTCGGACTTGCAAGGGAAGGCGGTGTCACTTATGATCCAATAACCAGGATGTGTTTGAGTAGCTGCTCATAGAGAGGCTCAGCAATTGTGGAGTCATGCCAAGACCCGGGGGCATTGAGTACATTATTGTTCCGTCAGGGGCAAAATCAAGGACACAGCTGGAATAATGTGAGCAGGTCCATCCATTGTAGTAAGTACTCATATTGAATGCTGCAAGGAAAGAGGCTTGGTTAGTTCACATAACTAGTGACTGAAATGAAGAACAAGCCTACTCCTCATCAACCAAGACCATCATCGGCAAATTCAAGCCATCCACAAACCCGATACAGTTTGTGGGCCAAGGGAACTTCCTCTCAATCTGCTGGCTGTGGCAGCGGGCCTTTTGCTCGATAGTTGGCCACAAAAAACGAGCTTGAGGGTGCTCCCGGAGGCTAGACAACAAGTCTTGCAATCCAGTCAACAGGTAACGCGAGCATATGGCGGGTGTGATTCCAAAAAGCTGCTGTAGGGTGTACATTGCCATAGTCGAGCATAACCAATGCAAGACTAGGCCCAGGCAGCCAGCAGCATCTAATGATTGCCGCCCAATCTGGGGCTCGCCATGGGGGTCCACACCAGATTGACTGATGGTGTTGAAGTTCCATTAGTTGGCAAATCGATGCAGAAGATCTTCAAAAGTCGAAACATCCACCCATCGTGATGATGAATGCCCTGTCGTTTTGGGACCTCCACAAGCAAGCCCAAGCCGTGTCAGCCATTGTGGGGATATCGGCTCGAGTGAGGTAGGTGCGGATTGCACGAGAGCCTGGTGTTACAAGAAATCCAAGGCCCAACAGCGCAATGATAGCCTCTTCATCTTCCTCCATTCTCCGGCAATCCTCTTGTGAAGCAACCTCAATTGCATTGTTCAACTCCGTGTAATATTGTTCACGACGCTTAGCCGCATCTTGTTGCTCCTGCTCAAGATACAGGTCAATTAACTTGAGCCTCATGCTTTAGAAATATTGGTCTGTATTTCTTAAAAATATAAAGACAGCATGCAGTGTAGCTTACCGGTGGTATTATGAAGAAGTTTGCGATGTTGGCTGGTTCTCAGAGGTGTTAAAGGAATTGGGGGGAGGGATCTTAGTTTAGGCGTCCAGAGCGACGGAAATACAATTTTAGTACTTTGCATAGAAGCCCCTAATTATGTTTTCTGGGAGTCTCCCAGAACCGACGGGAAGTCATCAATTAAGCAATCTGGACTAACCGGAAGACTTCCAGTGTACCTTTTGTGTTGTTTCCAAAAAGTATAGAGAAGATAAATAAACAGATGATATATATATATACATAAAGAGTATATGACAACATAAACAAGAAACCCCAAAAAAGATTTGAAAAAAAAACTTGGATATTTGTTGGTGAGAGAATGAACTCGTACTTTCAAGGATCAAAGGTTACAATAACGGCAAGTGTGTATTATGAGAATGAGTTTAAAAACAGACGGAGACAAGAGTTTTTATTTATTTATTTTAGAGATTGCGAGGAGATAACAGAGCAAGCAAGAGTGCCAAGGAAACAAAAGGATCACACAAAGAACAAGCTATTCTTTTTCCCTGGGGTAGATAGAAAAAAAGTCATTAATTAATTAATCATCATTATCGCCAGTAGTGTGTCAACAGTAAAGAGAGGTAGTAGTAGTAGTGTGGTCGGTTATAGCAGAGAAGAGAGCACCACGAGAGTCCACGTGCCACCAAGTCCGAGGAGAGCAGGAGCAGGAGAGAGTGAGTGAGACAGAGGGGGAGAAAAAAAAAAGAAAACCCCGTTCAACAAAGCACACACACAAATAGAGCAAGGGGAGAGAAAAAAGCAAGCAGAGAGGGATCATCTTGCGTATTTACTCGTTTCGAGTCTAGCAAATTGACGGTGTAGCGAGATGGCCTGAAAATTATGAACGCATTCTTCTGTTAGAGTCTAGCAAAGAATCTTCTGTGTGGAAACACACACAAAAGCTAGCGTACCTTGCTCATGGCGGCCAAGAGTTCAGGGACCAACAAAGGTTTAGTACAGACACCAGACATCTGCATCACCAACCCCCCAAAACCAAAGAAACAAGTAAACAATCCGCGGAGGGTGTACAAAGAAGGGACATGTGGGATGAGAGACGTACGCCAGCCTTCATGCATTTCTCGCGGTCGCCGACGAGCGCATGGGCGGTGACGCCAATGATGGGCACAGGAGTCACCGAGTGAGTTTGCTCCCACATTCGGATATCTTGCGTCGCTTCGCGCCCATCCTTGACAGGCATCGACCTGTAAAAAAATATAACCACCCACGAGAGTAAGCTTGTATTGTTGGAGAGGTGCCGGGGTTGAAGATTCTGGATTTTCAAGTCGGAAGTGGGTCACGCACACATCCATCAGCACTATGTCGTATTGGTTAGCCTTCACTGCTTCGAATGCTTCTTGTCCGTTTTCCACTACTTCCAGACACTTCAGTCCTGAACTAGCCAGTAACCTACGGGCAACGATCTGATTGATTTTGTCTACCGAACAAAAAAAAATGACGATTCAACAATAAAAAGTAAAAAAAAAGGGGTCAGCCTAAGCAGAGACACAAAAGAAAGAGCAGCAGGAGAAGACAAACTATCTTCAGCCAGGAGGATCTTCCAGTCTGCCTTGACGTCATGGTTGCCCAACTTGCGCATACTTTTCTTGAGTGCGATATGAAGAGCATTACAGAGCTCAGCCTCGTTCTTGCCAGTTTCGATGACGGAGGCGAGTGAAAAGTCAAGCGCACGACGCATGTCGAGTTTAGGAAGGGTGGCAGCTCTGAGGACGAGAGGAAGGAAGCGGTTAGAGCGGAGCTTATCGGCCTCTTCTATCGTCGAGATGATGGCACAGTCGAACAGGTCTCCCGACGGCACCTCCTCGATCGACGGCACACGATGTACAGACAGCCCAAACTTGAGACACGACGCCTCAACGTCATCCAGCTGCTCGTCTTCGATCAGAAGGACGCACTGATCCGTGTCGATTTTCTCAATCTGCTTCCGGAGCTCCACCTCCGGATCCGCCGGCCCAAGGATTACATCAAAGGCGAAATCCGAGCCCTTGCCCACTTCAGATTCCACATCCAGATGACCTCCCATCATTTGAACCAAATTACGTGAAATCGTCAAACCCTATCCGTAACCAAATATCCAATTAGTATTGATGTAGGTGACCAAGGCAATGGATAGAATAGCTCACCAAACCTGTCCCACCATATTTCCTTGATCATCGAGGGTGAATTCATGAGTACCGCCCTCCAAAGGAGATTGGGAATGAAAGAAGGAGTGAACTTACCTGGTGACCGAGCCATCGGCTTGCATGAACGAGTCGAAGATCCTTTGAAGCTTGTCTTCCTCGATCCCGATACCTAAGATGCCCCCCCCAGTTCAGTGTTAACCAACATACAATAGTACAAAAGGGGATAGTACCTGTATCGATGACATGGAATTGAACCCTCCATCTGCCTTCCGGATCGGTATCCATGAGATGAGCTGTCAAAGTGATAGAGCCAGAAGTAGTGAACTTTTGACTATTTCCAACCTATCGACATCATCGACATCATTCCAATAGCGAAAGCAATCAATAACAACAATCACAAAAATGTCTTTTAATGAGAGGTGGAAGGTTTCTTACCAAGTTTTTGACGACTTGTCCTAATCGAGAGCCATCACCAACGACGAGATCAGGCACAGCAGGATGTATCTCGAGGAAGACGTCAAGGTTTTTGGCAGCGGCGCCAAAGGCAAGACTGGTGAGAGCCTCAAAGATCACTTCACGTAGTGAGAAAGTGCAGCGTTCCAGAGCCATGCGACCCCTGGTTCAGAAGTTTCAACAAAATTTAATGATAGTTTCATGAGATCATGCGAGCAAGGAAGAGCTTGGAAAATGGTAAGCAAGATCACTAACGCTTCGATCTTAGTGATATCCAAAATATCGTTGATGATTCGCAGGAGAGCATCGGCCTGTCCACGAACCAAGTTCAAGTTTTCACGCTGTTCTCGAGTCAGGTTGCTGCCCAGGGTATCGAAGGTGAGGCCAATTATGGCATTCAAGGGGGTCCGAATCTCATGACTCGTATTGGCGAGGAATTGACTCTTGGCCAATGAATGAGCCTCCGCCGCCTCTTTAGCCTTAACGTTACTTTCGAAAGCAGTCCTGAGTTTAGTGACCATAGTATTTATGTTACTCTGAAGAGCACGAATGTCGCCCTTGGCTGCGATGTTAGCCATCTTGCTGAAGTCACCCGCGGCAGCCGCGTCGGTCTGGAAGAGGTGGAGAAGGATCGGTTAGTGTTCCTCAAGTCGAGCATGGCGGTGCTTTGAGAATATCACAGGGAAACTCGCAATAGCTTGAAAGGTTCCCACTTGCGAGCTCAGCGTTCCCGACATCTTGTTCACCTCGCTGATGATATGAAGGAAGACGCCTGAGATATAGAAATTAGTAATCCAGCGACACGTGGGAGGAGATAAATGAAGGCCTTCGACACAGGACAGTATGCTTACCTTCAACCGCCTCTACCTCCGCCCTGACATTGAGATTGCCATCCGCAATCTCTCTGGCGATCCGGACGACCTCAGTACTAAACATGTTCAACTGTGGCGAGACACGACATTTGGTCAAAGCTGAGAAATAGGGAAGCATTAGACACAAAAGCTACTAACCCTTCCCAACATTGCATTGATTGTTTCAGCACTATCAGGGTTACACACGCAGAGCACCAAAAAATCAGCACCTATAATGATTCTTCAATCCAGAAGAGAAAAAGATCACCAACAGCTGCAGAATTTCACCTTCGGCGTCGATCTCGACTCTTTGACTCAAGTCTCCCTTAGCCACAGCGGCCTGTGGTCACAATCATGATGAATCTGGATATGTTCTTTAAGTTAAGCCAGGAAGGTTGTATGAGAAACTTACGGTTGACCTGCTAATTGCTCTGACTTGACCAGTGACACGATCCACCATACGATTTAACCCAGTGACGAGGTTATGCCACTCGCCACGGGCATGTTTGACGTTAGCCGAGCCTCCTAATTTACCTGCGGTTCCGACCTAACAAGCGCATAAAAAATGACACGTCGGAGAGTCTGAGCCCCTTTGGAGGTTGTTTTCTTGGGGGAGGAGGGATGCAGCTACACTCACCTCGAGCGCGACCCGAGTGACTTCGGAATTGAAGTCTTGCAAAAACCGCACCATAGCATTGACCGTGTCTCGTAGCTGTCCAACCTCCCCGCGGGCATCGACCGTGACGTAACTGACAAACCAATGTTAACCGAACAACAAAATTGAGGTTCACGAGTTTCTCAAGACAACAGAGCACAACGGATCCGGGAGTCAGGTTGTAACAGTAACCGACCTGGTCAAGTCTCCATCAGCAACGGCGGTCGTCACCCGGGCAATCTCCCTAACCTGATCAGTCAAATTTCTGGAAAGAAGAGGCCATTGAATTTTCAGTACAGAAGAACTTTACATAAGCCAAGGCTAGGGAGAAGCGCATGATTTTGCGAACTTAGCCATGGTGTTGACCCGATCGACCAATGTCTAAGCGAAGTGGCGACCCATGCAATCGAAATGAGTCAGTACAGGATCGACCAAACAAAGCCGGGTGGCATTCGCAGAACAGGCATTAGACAAACCTTCCACTCTCCCGAGACATTGGCAACTTCGGCTTTGCCGCCCAATACGCCCTCTGTACCGGTAAGGAGTGCGACGCGGGTGACCTGCCGGACACAAAGATTCATCGATTAGCACAGTGAGGGAGCTTCGATGGAAAGGGATATCGGCATACTTCAGCAGCAAAAACTCTCAGGAAAGCCACCTGATTCAACGCGAAGGGGGATCATCAGTCAATCGGTTGGGTGCGCATCAAGAAATGGGGAGAATGCTGAAATTAATCGACTGCGTACCATGCCATTGACCGTACTAGCTAGGGCAGCAACTTCACCGCGGGCCTGGACAGTCACTTCCCTGGAACAAACAAGATATCAGAGGGGCGAGTATGTATATGTGAGCAAGGCATGACATACTGTGAGAGGTCTCCCTCGGCTACGGCCCGAGTCACAGACGCGATTTGCCGGACCTAAAAGGAACACAAGGGTCAGCAGACCTGTTTGTCTAAAAGATCGCCTAGGACGCTTACTCTGGGCAAAAACAATCATAAATCAATCAGTTAATCATGGCGTCTACTGGACAGGAATTGGAGGACAGCCAGAAGTGAATATACTGACTGCGAGGTTAAGTTGTTGGCCATTTCTTCAAAACCAATTCACAATCATCAAAGAAAGAAATAAAAAGTATCAGATCTCGGCTCCTCCCGGCCAAACACAGAGTGCACAAAAGCATGTATATAAAGTTCTTCTGTAAAAGGCTCACGGTTGACGCTGTGAGAGAGATCATACCATGCTCCTGGGATGATTGATGGCATAGTCAGCTTATGTCGCTCAGGAAAAATTGATTTCAATTGTTACGAAGCGGGCGGGGCGTACCTTCAACATTGGGTATATTGGCCTGTCCACCGAGCTTCCCTGCAACGATAAGAAAAAGGCTGTCGATTAAAAGGCTCGTTTTTCTTTGGTTTAAACATGTGTGTAAATCAGGAGTACAGAAAGACTGACCTTCGACGCCGACCTCGCGAGCCACTCTGCCAACTTCCTCGAGGATGACTTTGAGTGTGTCAACCATCGAGTTGACCTAGAACACAGCAGGCACAAGAGAATATAAGAATTAACATTCCATCCTAGGGGCAGAGATAAAGGAGTAAAGGGAGTGACTGTACCGTTTTCTTCAAGTCGGCCTGAGGAATAGGAAATCAGAAGATTGGCGTTAGATCCTGGAAGAGCCCTGGAATGCCATGGTAAGAGGAGGAAAGACAGGCAGACCATTTCGCCCTTGGCCTCGACTTCGATCTGTTGGCTTAGATCCCCCTTGGCAATGGCCGACGTCACCGCGGAGATCTGACACGTTGAGGGAAGGATTAAAGATTCAGTCATGGGGTGGTCAGACAATCACAGCAGAGAGAAAGACTCACACTGCGGACTTGGGAGGTCAGGTTGCTAAGGAAGATAATAAACATTTTACCAGCTATTTATTAACGGAGGGCGACTTTGGAAAGCCGGAATGTGAAGGAGGACAAACTCACCTGGCCATTGAATTCACGCTGTCCGTTAGGTCCTAGAAAGAGCAAGAAAGTTCAGCAGTCACTTTCTGGAGGAATCCAGGAGGTGTGATGGGATCGGCTTACCTTCCAGACACCCTCAACACCATCCACCGTGATCTGTTGATCAAGGATACCATCGGTGCCCACCTGATATGAAGGTACAAGTAAGCTGGGCAAACCTCCTCGAAAATTAGATGGAGAGGTTTATACCATTTGGGCAATCCGGGCGACCTCGGTGGCAAATGAGTTCAATTGATCGACCATCCTGGACAAAAAGGAAAACGATCTTAATTGGAGTGGCAGATTGGAAAGTACTCCAAACAGGATATATACATACTTGTTTACGGTGTTCTAGGAGCGTGCGAAGAAATCAAATCCCATCAGCCGTTGAGGTTCAGAACTAACATGCGAATCAACGACACTAACTTTGGCCTGCAAGATTTCACCCTCAGCCTGCACTTCTATCTTTCTCGAGAAATCACCCTTGGCAACAGCCTTCCCATGTCAACAAGAGAGACGTTAGTGTTCAAGCTGATACGGGTGTTTGTGATCGAGCGATGTGGGTGGATTTCTTTTTCGGGAAAAGGAGAAGGAAGACTGACGGTGGTGACCTCGGAGATATCTCTGACTTGGGCACTAAGGTTGCTGGCCAGGCTGAGTAAAACAGGCGCATGGAAATCGCAAGTGAGCCTAACGATTTGGTATAGCGGGGAGGGTAACAAAAATTACGCCAACCTGTTGACGTCAACCAACATCTTGCGCCATATGCCAGCAGACTCCTCGAGATCGGCCTGTTTGCCGAGTAGACCTTTTTGGCCAACATCTGAGCAGACCTTGAAGACCTGAGAGGTGAACTTGCGGAGTCTTCGGACAAGACTATTGACATCTCCCTTGAGGTTTTCGAGATCAGGGGTGGCCACGTCTTCGTTTATCATCTGAGTCAGGTCCCCATTCCTCAGTGCCTTTAAATTGAAATAGAAGCAAAAATCAGTCCATGTGAGATAAAAAAAGAAAAGAAAAGCGACTCACTCGGCAAACTTTGGCTATGGCCTTGAT
The DNA here is from genome assembly GCA_001263375.1 of Puccinia sorghi. NCBI lineage: Eukaryota > Fungi > Basidiomycota > Pucciniomycetes > Pucciniales > Pucciniaceae > Puccinia > Puccinia sorghi. The sequence continues at coordinate 12,483 of LAVV01007169.1, forward strand.
GGAGGCCTTGAGTCGTCTGATTTGCTCGCTCTCATCCGCGGCGGTGGAGATTGAGCTGGGTCTGGAGACGGAGCAACTTCTGCGGGAGATGATGGGTTCGGAGGCGGAACTCTGACGGGAATGATCGACATAGAGGTCGTCGGAGGGGTTGGGATCGATGTAAAACATTTGGGAGATAGAAGAGGCGCGAGAATAGCACGGCCTTTCGCGATGTGGGGTTGAGGCCTTGGAGTAGCTATCGGGATCGATTGGGGTGTAGACTCTGCGACAGGTGTCACATCGATAGTTGGAGAGATCTTCGATCCTTGTAAGGTCTGTGAGGTTGAGTAGTGCCTCACGCTCGTGAGGGACTGTGGGTGAATCCAATGCATGTTTCTTGAAGGAATGGTGATCTGGAGAGTGAAGTGGTGAGGGTTCCCGGTTGGACTCTGCTTCAATGATTCGCTGGGCTAATTTGATTAATAGCTGAATAGTGGTGGTCATGGCGTCAGGTTCATGGGCGAGATTGTAGGGTGGGACATTTTTGGTGAGGTTCTCTGTAGATGTTGATGGTTCGAGTGGTTGCTGTTGCTGATCGAGCTTGTTATGCGCATCTTGATTGTAGGGGTACGAGTTAATGTTTTCACATTCATTGCCAGTTGGAGATTGAGATGAAGGTGTTGGGGAGCGGGCCGTGATGGTGGTTGAGGAGTGATGAGATCGATGGAGAGATTTGTGAGTTGATGGTTGGTTTGAGACGAGTTGAGATGGTATGATGTGAGGCTGGTGCGTGAATTCAAAGTCGATGGTGAGTGGGACGCGGGTGGTGTTAGTGAACTTGGAAGATTGAGGGTTATCCTGGGTAGAGTTGTTGTTGTTATGAATAGTTGAGACTTGAGATTGTGGCGAAGGGTGAGGGTGAGAGGCTCGATAGTAGGGGTAGTCCAAGGAGGAGGAGGAAGAAGCGTACGAACTTGTTGAGGAGACAGACGAGTTGAGATGACGATTTACGAGAGTGCTTGTGGTAGAGGAGGGTGGCAGAGGGTTTGCAGCGGAGACGGAGGGAGATTTGGCGATAGGGGTCGGTATTTCGCTAGAGGAAGAGAGTTTCCTGTGTCGTTGGATGAGGTCGAGCTTGAGAGATGCGATGGCATTGGAAGGGTCGTTCGCAACGGCAAAGAGTTGTGAGAGAAGATAGCCATCGTCGAACATGTTGCGAGTCGGGAGAGCGATGGTTTTTTGGATTTTCAAGTGTTTCCCGAATCAATTTAAGAGGAAGTGTGCGACGGATTGCTGCTCCGAGGCGATCCGGAGCTTGTGTTTTCTCCGGCAGTTGGCTGACGGTTGACTTAAATACATACATCCACGCCGGAAGGGTTTCTTGACGTGCGACTATGTAATTTCAAAATATCCTACTCCGGAAATATGACTCACCACGGCCACACGGCACAAGATTCCGCAGCCGCAAAATTCCCAAGTTCGCCAGACGTCCAATTTTCACCCACTTCATTAGGCGGACTAAAGTGGAAGGTACGCCGGTTTCGATTTTTTTATTCCAATTTTCCAGCCGAATCGACACTGGGCAACACCCCCTAGTGGAGCCCTTGTAGAAAGGTCACGCCGATGAGCCAACGACATGCTCCCCTTGACGTCAAACAACCTTGCCGTCAGTGTCACAGGCACTGCTCTCAGGGACCGTAAAATTGAAGGCCCCTGGGCTGTCGCAGGACCCCGGCAGGCCTCCCTAGAGTGGGGTGGAAAAGGTATGGAATATGAAATCATGCTTTTCAGGTATGAAAAACTGTTCAAATTGGCAGAAAAGTACCTAATATTTTCTGGGGGCTTTCTTGAGTTCTCCAATTTTTTTGGGGCTTAGCTAGTCAAATTTCTACCTCAGCCTACTCTTAAAACAGACATCCATGGGTCCAAATCAAGCATGAATTTTGACCCAAGGTCCACTTTTTTCAACACCCCCCTCTGGGGGAACTTGCTGTGGGGTCATCCCATGGGCTGTTGCTCCCTCCACCAGCCAAAATCACACAATGGCACTGTAATGGTCAAGGTTAAGAATGTAGATTGCTAACTGGGGGATGTGCAAAGGTGCGGAGGCTGGAGATAATCCCCCAGTTGGGACACCCCTGGCAAGTCCCAGAGGGTTGTTACAGGATCACAGCATTATCCCCCTTTCATGCCCAAGTCCCTAGTGGACTCTGCATCTTCCCAGGGCAGCATGAAAAACCTTGGCTGTTGGGAAAAAAAAGCTTGTGCTCTCACTACTTCCATTTTATTTGGTGTTGTTGGTGTTTGCTGGAGTCTTCAGGGAATCTCCTGTTGAGTTGATTGACCAAGTTCTTCCAGTTCTTCAGGTTTCCTACCGGTTCCCAGGAACTTTCTTGTGGGCCGAATCCTTTCCAGCTAACCAAGTACTGTTGGTGTTTCCCGCGTTTTTGACTGTCCAATATCTCTTCCACTTCCCATTCCTTCTTGTCCTCAATGGTGATGGGGTCTGGTGGTTGTTGCTAATGCCCGTTGATTAGATCCGGTTGATGCTTCCAAAGCAGTGATACATGGAACACCGGATGAATACCACAAAAAGAAGCAGGTAGAGTCAGTTCATAAGCAGAGGAAGATATGACTTTTGAAATAGAAAATGGCCCTAGCCAATGGTCATCCAGTTTGGCGCATTGTCTGGTCGTTAATATGTTTTGGCTGTTGAGCCAAACCTCATCCCCCACCTTCCAATCTGGGTTGATCCTGATGTGCTTGTCAAATTGGTGCTTCATTGTTTCCTGTGATTGGTGCAGGCACTCCTTTAATTATTCTTAAACTTCACCTAGTTTCTTGAGGCGTTCTTCAACCGCAGGAAGACATTGTTTGGATGAGGAGACACAGCCATAAGGTAGGTTGAATCCATAGTTTGCCTTAAATGGTGAGATGCTGGTGGAGGTGTGGTCCTGGTTGTTGTGGGAAAACTTGGCGATTGTCAGCAACTGTGCCCAGTTGTCTGGATTATACCTGACAAAGTGCCACAGATATTGTTTGACTGCTTTTTTCGCAATCTCAGATTGGCCATTGGTCTTGGGGTGAAAGGCTGTTGACGGTGTGGAAAGAAAAACCAACTCAGAAGGTAACAGAGAGTCCTTCTCCAATGTGTGTCAAGTAATCTTTGGTTTCACTGCGGAAAACTTCTAGATTGGTGAGTATCATTCTTTAACCTCAATAACAAACCCTCCCTTGTTACTGCTCTTTGCACACTGCAACCCAGAAAGAGACTGTGAATGTTCTGACTTTTGGTGATTCTGAAGCTTGACTCCCAATTTTTCTCCCCTTTTCCTGGTTGGTTAATGCATGGATAGGTAGCTCAATAGATANACACCGGATGAATACCACAAAAAGAAGCAGGTAGAGTCAGTCCATAAGCAGAGGAAGATATGACTTTTGAAATGGAAAATGGCCCTAGCCACCGGTTGTCCAACTTGGCGCATGGTCTGGTTGTTGAGCCAAACCTCGTCCCCAACCTTCCAATCTGGGTTGATCTTGACGTGCTTGTCAAAGTGGTGCTTCATTTTTTCCTGTGATTGGTGCTACAGCCATAAGATAGATAGAATCCATAGTTTTCCTTAAATGGTGGGATGCCGGTGGGGGGGTGGTCCTGGTTGTTGTGGGCAAACTCGCTGTAGGCAGCAGCTGTGCCCAGTTGTCTTGAACCTGACAAAGTGTTTCAGATACTGTTTGATGGCTTTGTTGGCAATTTCAGATTGGCCATTGGTCTGGGGGTGAAAGGCTGTTGACGGGTGTAATCTGATTCCTAGTTGACAATCAAGTTCTTGGGTGATCTGGGTGATGAAGACTGAGCAACGGTTGCAGACAATAGTTTTTGGGGTACCATGCAGTTTCCAGACGTTTTCAAGCATCAGATGGGCAAGAACTTTGGTGTTGAGTTTTTTGTTGCATGGGATGAAGTGGGCCATCTTTGTCAGCTGGTCTACTACCATTAGGATGCTATCAAAACCATCAAACAAGGGGAGGTTGGTGATCATATCGTAGCTGATTTTGGTCCAAGGTCCAGCGGTCCAAGTAGTTCAAGCGGTTTCTGTGTGCAGGGTTTGGTACATTGACAAGAATCACATCCATCCACAAAGCGGTTGACAAGTGGCTTGATTGTTGGCCAGGTGTTGCACTTGAGAGTCTTGGCGCATCCAGGGTGACTGGCCAGCTTTGAGTCGTGATGGCTTTGGATGATTTCTTTTCGCAATTCCGAGTTCCTTGGTACCACAATCCGGTGTCCGTTGAAGAGGAGGTTGTTCTTAACAGTGTACCTTAACAGATTTGGGTTCAGACGTCTTGAGGCAGAGGATTTGATTGAGTCCAGTAATGAGGTGTAGTCCTGGTCCTGTGATCCCGCTTTGTGAATTGCCTCAACAATTTTGGTGTCTGTCCAGATTTCCTGGAGAGAAAAGGGCTGGCCAGCTGAGA
>LAVV01007170.1:2350-26198 GCA_001263375.1 Puccinia sorghi
ACTCGTCAAGGAACCTATGTACATCCAAGAACCCGCCAGAAACATTGGCTCGACGCGGGTGAGGATGAAGGTAAAAGCATAGCACAATCCATGATTCGAATGGCTCTTGAAGAATACCCATTGCTTCTCAGTACCAAAAAAACAACAAAAATTATTCACAATGCCCGAGATGCCAACTCCAGCAGCTCCAATGACCCTGGTCACCAGCCCACAAGCATAAATCACTGTATGTATTGATCATTTTAGCCTTGACTAGATTTTTAAGCTAATTTCTGCTCTGACCTCATCTTTCAGATTATGTCATGTGCTTTATTGCCTGGTTGTATCTATTCTGCGGCATCAGTCAAGCCAAGTGCCGGGAAGCTCTTGAATACGTTATTTACTTGATCAAAAAATGTCGTCATCTTCCTCCTGATGTTGAAATGGAGACAAAAATCCCCAGAGATGTGCGCATTATAACAAAACATCTCAAATTCGAGCCCGAAATCGAATTACATGTTTGCTGCAGAAAATGTTATTCGCTCTACGACATTGAGACATCCCCGTTTCAATGTGGCTACAAAGCCACTCCTCAATCACCAGTCTGCGGGACTGATTTGTTTGCTGGCGCGAAATTCCTCCCTCTTAATTGAATTCCTCGAGGTCCTAATCAACAAGTACCGCCCTCCAAGCAACGTAATCAGTTGTCTCACCCAACAAACCCAACTTGTACATTTGTAACTCAGGATTTTCTGGATTGGATCAAGTGGTTTCTGTCCTTGCCCGAAGTTGAAACCTCTATCAATGAGTTTTCTCAAGAAAATGTTGATCACGATCTTGTAAACGATTACTTGAATTCACGCGCTCGTGGTTCAGAAAAATCAGCAGCTAGATCGCAAAACTGCACCTCTCAACCTAGTATTCACATGTTTTGTCGACTGGTTCAACCCACTTGGCAACAAGCTTGCAGGAAAGCAGGTTTCACTTGATGTCATTGCCCTCAGCTGTTTAAACCTCCACCCACGATTGCGATACAAACCACAGTATACATACTTAGCTGGAATTATTACAGCGGCAAACCAGCCTGATATGGTGACGATAACAAATGTGATGCGACCTTTAATTGACGAGTTCCTCAAGCTGAATCGAAGTGTTAAAGTGAATACGGCCCAGTTCTCGGAAGGTCGAATAGTAACGGCTAAGCTTGGGGCACTAATTGGCGACATTGTGGCCACCCACAAGGTGGCTGGGTTTACTTCCCACTCAGGGAAGCGCTTTTGCTCCTGGTGCGATGTCCTCAACACCAACATCACCAAGATGACTATTCGAAGACTTCGGAATCAAAGGGACACTCTAGCTCGTGCCCGGGATTGGTCGAATTCAACTGCAGGCGTTCGGAAGAAACTTGTCAAACAGACTGGAGTAAGATCGTCGGAACTTAATCGCCTACCATACTGGGATCCTGTCATGAATGTTGTCTTGGGCGTGATGCACAATTGGTTTGAAGGGGTGCTGCAACACCATTTTCGATTTCGTTGGGGCTTTAATGGTAACCTTCAGCAGAAATCAGCGCAAACTAGAAGTCCCGGGAAAGTGGAAATGAAACAGGTAACTATACCACTGATACGAGTGAAGATGGCAACAAAGCGGAAATTGAAGAGGCCTATGGCGGCACGTTCTGGAGTGTGGCTCAGAAGAAAAGGCTGGTTGCCTTTGTTCTTGAGGTAGTGGTCCCCAGTGGCGTGACTCAAATGCCCAAAGGTTTTGGGAGCGTCAAAAATGGGAAGCTAAAAGCAAGTGAATGGCATACTCTTTTTGCCATTCACTTGCCTTTAGCTGCAATCAGCGTATTTTGTGAATCCAAAGTGGTCGATGAATGCCTACAGAAGAACAGAGGCCATCGATAACTTTACTGCTCTGGTCCGTTGCACAAACATTGTGAGCTCAAACAAAGTGAGTCCTCAAGACCAAGGAGTTCAACATTGAGTACAAAACGTACACACAAATGATTTTCCCAGAGATTAAACTAAGTACGCATTGCTAATGTGTTGTTTTGTGGAGTACATTAGTTATGTACAGCTTGGGTGTGGTGTTTTGCCTCATATCTCCATCCTTTTTTTCTCTTTCCTTTTTTCTTCTCTTTCTTTGACTTCACTTGTCTTCTGCTCTGTAATCACTGTGTTCTTGTCTGGTGAGAGTACTCGACTCAATCCATATTACTCAAATATCCACTAACTTTCTTATTCTGATTTATAGTTACTCAGTCCATTGTCGTTTCCGTCATCATTCCTACTCACTGATCTTCCCATGCTCCTGTCTCCAGGAATGTTTGTCACTCAACCTTTTCTTTTTCTGTTCTATTCTGACTTGTTTTTCTGTTCAGTCCATTCTGGTCTTAGATCGCAATCAATCATCAAATCTTTTAACCTCCTGTGGTTCTTTTAAACCTGAAGCCCCCTGCCCCTAGTAGTAAAACACATGAGACTTGCGGCCAGGTGGAAGACTCTCGATGGTCATTCGGAGTATCATTCTCAATCGCGTGTTAAATGAACGGGAACGCGAAGATGCGAGCGATAACGCCGGGTTGCTACGTACAGGAAGTTGCGACTCCTCACCAGAACCTGATCAAGAAAACAAAATATCAGGGAGTTGAATCCCTTTGTCTTCCTGTGTTACATACAACTCTTGCTGCCGGCAATTGATATATTTACCTCGTCATGTCTCCCTCACACACCTTCTCCTAACATTTGCCAATCACGTTTCTCACCAATCCAAGCAAGAAAACTTGGATAATGGATTTCAATTCCACAGGATCCATTTTGAGCAAGTACAACAAGGGGTCCGTATATTTACACTTCTTTTGCACAGAGTTAGACTCACTCTTTCCATCGCCATTCTTGATTCTTAATCTGAATATATATTATCATCAGGAAAATGCTGCAGTCTCTTCTGTTGAATTGTCTATTGGTCTTGAATCACGTCGACGGCACGTTCATCCCAGCGAATGAGCTGAATCACGTCACCGGCACGTTCATCCCAACGAATGGGCTCGGCACGGCGGTGGTGCGTGGATCACAACCTCTGGAGACTTCGCAGGCGAAATGGCTCGGCCTTCGGACCATCGATTGGGTCGATGAGGCCGGCAGGGAGCGCAAGTGGGAAGTGTATGTCTATCTCCACCCTCACCCACACACGCCCCATCTCATCTTCTCTTCCCCGCACAGAGCCTATCGTAAGACGGCCGGCGGAGAGTCTTCCAGCACTGGCAAGCCAGACTGTAGGTCCTTCTCTCCAGGCACCATATAGAGGGAGGAGGTTGATCGCGTCTGTGTGCGCAACAGCCGTGGCCATCTTGGCCAAAGTGCTCCGGCCTCACCGGCCGCCCGAAATCATCCTGGTGCACCAGTTCCGCCCGCCAGTCAACAAGATTGTGGTTGAGTTGCCCGCAGGATTGGTCGACAAGGATGAGAGCGTTGAGAAGGCCGCCTTGCGCGAGTCCGTCCTTCCTGTCTTCCTCCCCACCTTTTTTTTTGCTGCTCATCCATTTCCTCCGCCTCTTTCATTGTTGCGCGGCCCCGCATCACCAGACTCCTCGAAGAAACTGGCTACGGCCAACCGCCCCATGGCGGCACGGCCACGGTTGGTCATGTCAGCGACATGATTGTCGTCAGTCCTCTCTCCATGCACTAAAATTCAATTACAATGTCCCCATCGTTCCCATCTTGATGCTGTCTCTTGTTCCGTTTCCCACAGAATGATCCCGGCATGAGCGAGGCTAAAATGGTCATGGTCAATGTTGCCATTAGCTTGAACGATCCCGACGCCGTCCCCGTGCCGCGCCAAGAACCAGGTAAGACGTCATAATGTCGGAGCGTGCACATGTGCGAAGCTGACCAGCATGAATGTATAAAAAAAAAACCCTCTTCTCCTCCTACAATCCTTAAACCGATCGATATCACCAACAAACAAACAACCAAACAAACGAATTTATCTAACCTTTTTGTTGGTTGGTTTGTGAGGTGATCGCAGGCGAAAACATCCAGGTCCAACTGGTGCCTCTGAAAAGCCTCTACCACGTTCTGACGGAGCACAACAAGAGAGAAGGATACATCGTCGATTCCCGTCTGATGCATCTTGCAATGGGGATGCATCTTGTACAGGACCAATCTTGATTTCGATCAACCACCTCATCGTCACCTAGCCAAAAAAAAAAAAAAAACACCTGTGTCCGTCGGACTCTGGGTCTCGGGATTCTCCCTTTCTTGTTTATAGCTTTTACAGATAAGAGTTTGATCGCAATTCTGCTGTTCATATTCCTCTTTTTTTTCTTTTTGGTCCTGCTGTTGTATTTCCGATCACTTGGTCAGATAGACTTTTTAAATCGAAAATAAGAGTTTGTGCTTCCTCATCATGAAGATCTCAATAAGAGATCATTTGGCGGCGGTATTTAAACCAGAAAGTCAAGGCCGAGAATGGAGTCATTATAAGGAGCAGCAGTTTACATGTCCCTTCATGTTCAATCGATTCAACCTGCAGGCACCGAATTGCTTCCGTTTTACTCAGGCATGTGGCGCTTTTCATGGTTGACTGATTGACTCGGGGGAAGTCACAGAAAGGAAGGGGGCTTAGCCTCTGCGGCGTAGATATATCTCTCTAAGAGATCCATGCAGTGCTATAACTCATGGGCTCAATATGTCAAAATTAATCCAATCAGGTGATATATAATTTATGTTGACAGGCTTGGGGTGAAGTCACTGCTTCTGAGAAGGCTTTGGGCGCACTCAGATGCTATATCATGTATCCTGTGCGCTGAAAAAAAAATAATGACTTGAGATCTGGTCATTTCATATTGTTTGAGTGCTGCATGGTGTATCTTGATGAGTTATTCAAGGAAGTTGAAACTTTGTCAGATATGATTATTGGGGGCTGGTTAATTATGCCACTGCTCAACCGCCCTGGGGGCCATACAAACCTCTCTGACAAAGCAGGAAGACCTTGCAACCCCTTGACCCAATTTTGAAGTTTGCCGAACCTTTTTTTTCTTTTTTGAAAAAATGGGGGTTGCCAACCTTTTTTCAAAAAAATGAAGACATAAAAGAAAAAAAAATGGGGGCACAGAAACGATTTTTTTTTTTTGGAAAAAAGGAGACATTTATGGTGTTCAAGCTACATAACTTGAGAAATTGCATAAATGAATCAAGTCTTATTTAACACATTATGGCACGGAAATAAGAATTTATACATTTATTTAATCCTTATAAATTCTTATTTCCGTGCCAAAATGTGTTGAATAAGAATTTATTCATTTATGCAATTTCTCAATTTATGTGATAGCTTTTGTCAACATCAGGGGCAAGGACTTCAACAAAATTTCAATTTCTTAAAATTTTATGTGTTATGGTTTTAGTTTTAATTTTGTCATGGGTTTAAAGATTTTCTAATTACATAGTTAGGGAAAGTCTCTGATACACATAGTTGTATTTTGACGCAACACGCGACGCGTATTTGTTCCTATAAACACTATTGTTGCCCTCGAACTTTTGTTTTTCCCTAAGGGATTTATTTTGTAAGCTTTCTCAATTCAATTTTCAAAGCTCTTTTTCCTAAAAATACTATCTACTTCTCCACAAACCTGACTATACCTTTGTGTGAAGTTCCCTGCACCTGCTCATGACTCCGGTATACTGGAAATCCTGACAAAAAAAAATTGACTGACAAATTTTTCCCAAAAATATTGGAAACTCCTGATGTGCATATATGAACAGCCAAACAGGAATAAAATTTGAAATTAAACCAATGCTGAACTTTCCTACTTCCCATTCCATTCCTCTTCTCATTTCCATTTGTTGTCAGGAGTGGGATCTGAACTTAACCTGAGGTTAGGCACACCTCCCCAGTGACTGTGAAGGTTGAGAGTGTCCATCCCACTCCTTGACCTCGCATGAACTCCAGACCAATGCGCTCGCGCATCGCTGGTCAGCTAACCTTTGTCTATGTAGCCTTAGGTCAAGTTGACCCGATACCTGACCGAACCGAATGCGGATGGCCTGAAGGCAGAACCGGAGACTTCGCATGTAAGCCTTCTTGTGAGATGAACCTGCGGGGCCCCTCTTCTCTCTCCCAGAGATGCTTTGTTAGGCTCGACCAAAATGCCCATCACGTCATGTTGTGTGGTAGAATATGTGTGTGCATTGATATACGAATCAAGAAAACAAGAGCATGTATATTAAGTAGAAGTTTTACAAGAAAAAAAAGCAAGACACTGATTGGGGAGAGACTTGCAAGATATGTCAATGGTCAAGTGTTCAAAAGCAAAAAAAAGGTTTCAGAAAGAAGTACAGCTAGAGAAAGAGAGAAAGGCGCTGTGAGTTAGAGAGAGAGGGAAAGAGAGAAAGACAAATATATTGGTAAAAATGAGAGATCAGGTATGTAGTTCATGTATCCAACATGATTTTGCGGTGATCTTGTTGGCCATAACAATATTGCAAGTAGTCGAAATCGCCAACGACGCTCGTTTTCTATTTTTATACTTCGGCTGGAGGTGTGTTGATTAATTGTTCTTGCCGAGCTTAGATAAGACCTGGGATGAAGAGCAAATTGAAGAAGAAAAATAATGGTGAATGAGTAAGCCAAGGACGGATGAAGGTTGACGCGTCACGGAGAGAGAGAGAGGGAGAAAGAGAAAGAGATGAAAATATGAGACTGAGAGACATACCGAGATCTCATCCGAGGTCAACCGATCACCAAACACTTTCTTAATTGATTCGACGACCAGGTTTGATTTTGAGTGAATCAAGCCCTGGATTTGGCTTTCGAGACTGGCCTGCTCCATCTCAGCGATTAACTGGTCGATAACCTTTCTGCGATCCTCGATCTTCGAGCAAACCAATTGATCATTGGTTTGAATCTCTTCCAAGCTAAGATCATGGAGCAATTTGTCTTCAATGATCTTCATCCTCTCCGTCCGCTTTGAGGCTCGGTCGACGACCGGTGGTGAGGACTTCTCCTCAGCTTTCTCCATCTTCTTCAAGATGTCTTCCTCGAGCAGTCTCCTCCTGAGTCGCCAGTAAAAGTATCTGCGACTTTCCGTCCAATCCAAAGCCTCTCTGATCGTACCTTTAGCTTTCATTCGCTCAGTGCGGTCGTGTAGATCGGCAAATTGAAGTGCCATGGCTGTATACGTTCCAGTCAACTGTTTTTCACGGGCGGCCAATTCGTTCTTGATCCCACTTAGCTCCTCTGCGGTTTTGGACATGTCTGAACTGGCAGCCTTCAACTCGGCATATCGGGAATCTAGACGATTCATCATCTCAAGAATCTTGGCCTTTCTGAACTTGATCTCAACGATACCTTCAGGCTCCAGTACACCAGCACGTGAAGTTTTGTCGGCGTACCTGGTGAATGGAATAAACAAATAAATCAATTACTAGCACCCTTGTATACTCAGTGCTTTTCTGCTGGTTGAGAAACCTAACGACTTACATTTCCATCATTCCATTGGGGTTAATTGAAGGATCGAGTACTACCCATGCGCCTCCGCGAAGCTCGCCATTAGGAATGATGTAAACAAAGACTGGCTGTTTGTAGCTCGACAGACCATCCACAATCATGGACCCACTGGAAAATTAAAGAAAAAGAAAACGTAAGTATGGGGCTCTTGTAAAAGGGTTGAATACCCACGAAACAATGCAGATCTACGCACCGTTTCAACACTTCATCGAACATGTCCTGTTGACCACCGGAGAATCCACGCCAGTTGGCAAAGATAATCAGAGGCAATTCCTCTCGATTGAAGTCCTCTATGGCCTGAGCGGTCTTATGAGATGAGTTGGGGTACCAAACCTGGAGAATAGAGTAGAGACAACAAGATTAGCTTCGATCAGCTCGGGGGTTAATCAGATAAGCGATGGATCACCAACCTGACCAGCTTCCATCATCTTTTGTTCGACTGACGAAGGGTTAGCAGGGTCGGCAGGTACGACTTTTTCGATTGTTCGAGTTTCAACGGCAATACAGCCTGTGGGTATTCCGCCCAATCTTGCACGACCGACGACTACGGTTTGAGCCCATCCAGATAAGGTCTCTTGGAAGGATCCCTTATCGAAGAAACCAGATAAGAATCGAGATTCACTGGTCCCGGCATCTCCAACGTTTTCATCTTTGCCGGCGAGTAACCACCTGGGATCGTAGGAGCCTTTGATAGGCGTGTAATCAATCGTTCGGTCCCAAGAGTCCTTGGAGCTCATGATAGGTAGTGGTCCGCCACGGGATTCTGGGATGTATGACATCCAGTCCAAAATGTGAGAAACACCTTCGAGATCATTGCTAGCCGTTAAATGAGATACCCCGTTTCTGTGCATGATCTGAGTTCCACCAAGTTGCAAGTTCGAAGAGTAAACTTCTCTTCCAAGAACTTTGTTCAAGGCACTGGCTCCAGTGAGGATGATCGGTTGGCCTTCAACCTGGACAGCACGTTGACCTAATCGGACTAGGTATGCGCCAATTCCCACTGATCGAGCAGTAACGAGGGTGATGGTGAAGATGTCATTGTATGCACGGGAGGTACCACCGGCAATCAGGCCAGAACCCCGCAAGGATTCAACACCAAGACCGTCTTGCGACCCGATAACAGCTTTGATTTGATGAACGGTCTGACCTTCATACTCTACCTCCTCAGTCACCACACTTTCCTCGCCCTTCTCCTTGAGTCTCTTGACAGAATCTTGAGTCAAGTAGAGGAATTTGAAGCCTTTGCTTGGATTCTCAGGTTCGTTCCAGGCAGCACAGAAGAGATCGGTGACTTCATCAGCAATCCCGAGCCTAGCGCCAGAGTTGGCGGATAGGTAGATTCGCGGGATGCCTAATTTCCTGGCAAGCTCGGTTACTCGGTAGAAAAAGTCGTCTTCAGCCGGACCGAATGATCCAATCTTGAAGGTGATGTCGTTGGCAATGACAATCATTCGCCTGCCATTGGGGAACTGGGGGGTTTTGAGGACGAACATCCAGGCGACCATTCCAACGGAGTTTCTACCGGGTGGTCTCGATACTTCCTGAGGAGTTCCGTACTCGTCTTGGACGAGCTCTGTTGCTACGAGAGGATCTGTTGGTGGCTTCAAGAAAGGAATCTCTTCAGATCGTCTTTTCCATTCTCGACGAGCCGCTTGTCTAAATAGATCGGGGAAATCATAACAGTACGTTGTCCCAACCACGTGGGCTTTAAATCGCTTAGGTTGGAGCCATTCTTTTGTTGGGTATGGGAAGTTGACCGGTTGAAGATGATAGGCACCGATTGGTCCGATTGACTTGAGGATTGTCTTGCCTTTTTCAGTGGTTACTTCCTTGTATGCCTCGAATTTTACCACAAAGCCAGACAAGTTATCAATCATGACTCGAATAGCTTGAGGGGAACCACTTTCATCTTCGATCACCAGACGGACTTCAGCGGCAGTAACACGCAATCTCCACAATCGTTTGCCCTGTTGGAAATGAGAGTGGTGTATGAGCAAGAATAGTAGATTAGCGGTTGCACGAACAATGTACTGACATGGCGCTCAAGGAATCCAGCCAAGGCTGCCTGTAGTTCTTCAAATCCAATCGGGATCCCATAGACGAAGTTGAGGGTAACATGATTGACATCCACACCCCTTCTCGTTGCGGATACGACTTCCAACGCATTCAAAGCATCATTCAACAGCCTTTCGGCTTCGGCAACCAAATAATCAGCCACCTTGATGGAGCCTTTGATTCGTCCAGGTCGAACACTTAAAAGTAAAATCATGATATGTCATGAACCCCCCCCCCAAACATTTAGTTCCATCACCATTCGGTTTCCTGTGAAAAAGATAAACCGAGCAAACTTACATGGTTCTCACGAAGAATCTGGAGTCCGCCGAGTTTTCTTTACCTTCGGCGTAGTAAATGTGAATCTGCCTGTTTTCAGTGGGACAAGGGGTAATATGGAAGTTCGAAAGTCGAGATAATTCCAATTGGAAAGCCAAAGCGGGCTCGATGTCTCTGATGGCAATGACTTCTTCCCAGTTTTTGGTTTCGACGTTCTTCCTGAGGGTGAAGTATGATGGATATTGCCCCTTTCTACAGATCTTGAAGGTGACTCGGGTCACGCCTCGTTTCGTCAAACCTTGGTCGAACTTCTCACACACGTTCTGGAACTTGACATGCCACTCGGCATCCGTTTGGTCGGACTTCAAGTCATCCAACCTGTAGGCAATGTTGAGCACGTTGTGATGGGGCTCGCCATCGGGGTCGGGATTGGGCAGTTTGGGTTGAACATCCGGAAACTTCAAGAGTACGTTGGGCATGAACTTGTCAAGATCCTCGATATTCTTTATACTAAACATGACTCCGGATCGCATCGGCTCATCTTGTAACTGATTGACAACGTAGGTGAGGTCTGAGAATGAAGCCAGACGGCCGGTCAGCCCTTTGCGGGGCGTCGAAGGCGGTGAGGCTCCCTTTCGGATTCGGAACAACCACGAAACCATCACCGGCTCATTCTCGTTGATGTCCCCTTCTTCATACTCGAGATTGACAATCGAGTAAGATCGGTAAGCTCGGCGAACGTAGACTTCCAAGGCGGCCAAGGCCACCCACGGGTCCGGATGATCATAGAAAGTAGGTAAGACGTCAAATACGGTATATTTCGAGTCGACAAGTTCACGAAGAACTTCATATGAAGGTTGAGGCTGGCCGCGATTGGCCTCACCGTAAACAGTTGGCTGGAGGGAGGTCTTTAAAATCGATTCCATTTGACCCAATCTCTCTTCCAAGGATGGAAGTTGGCAGTGGATCAAGACTTCCTTGGCCTTGAGAGCGACTTTGGAGGCGGCCTTGGAGTCCAATTGGGCCAACTTGCTCAAGCTATCGTGGAAAGTGGTTTCCACGGCAGCTTGAGAGGCAGTTTTGCTGACAATGTCTAATACAGCAAGAATCAATTGATTCTTGGAGCTGCACTTGGAGTGAGATAATACCAATCGAACCACTTCATCCAATGTGTCTCGGTTTTGATCCCGGAGCTGCAATATCACGTCGTCCTCCTGTTTGGAGCTGAAAATGCTTTCGACGGCATAGTAAGCGCCCATGAGCTCAGATAGAGTCAGATAGCCATGAGATTTAAGACCGCCCTTGAAGCGGTTGATCACGTCCTCTAATGGTGCTAGGGTGTTGAGGACGGTCTGGCGATCTTGATGTCGAACCCCCTCATCCAAGAACGAGTCAATGACTTTTCTCAAGCGATTGGAAGGAAATTCAGAGCCCTTGGTGTGAGCGGCTTCCAAGGCTGATCGAATCGACGCTTCCAATTTCGCAGGCATTCTGCCGGACAAGGTAGACAGAATGGCCGTCGCCCTTCCGTAAGGAAGCTCAGGGTCTTGGAGGACGGTCATGAGGTCTTTCAAAGTGCTTTGCATGACTGAAGCATTGTCGTAACCGTCAAGAATGTCGTAAAGAAGCTTCAGGAGGCTGTCATACTGCTGATGAGGCTTTGAGCCCACGATGCTGGGTAGCCCCATGGGAGGTAGTTGACCTGCAAACGGTTGAGCATGCTTGACACGGCTGGGGTCATCCAAGGTCAATACACCCAAAATGTCACCGGCTTCAAGAGTCACTCCGGGCTGTTTGACAAATTGGGGTACACCATCTTCAGAAGCCACCAAAGGCATGTACATTTTCATTCTGTTGACGCTCCGTAGCAAGGGTTAGGAATAAGGTCACAAAAATGGGGTGGTATGAGAAGCGTGCTTACACTTCGATTTCGGCGTATGCCTGACCTGCTTTGACATGATCTCCGCTCTCGACCAAAAATCTGACCAATTTCCCAGGACTGGGTGATCTCAATTGGGTCGGATCACTTTCTTGCTCGATTAAACAAGTCTTGGAGTTGACCATCAAACGAAGAGCCCTATATAATTTGTTGCCCATGCAAGACAGGTCAGCACACTCGAAATGACCTAGACAGCTGGTAAAACATAGAGATAAGAAAAAAACTAACCCAACCTCCTCACGCCAGTAAACAGTGTGGGATCGACCATCGAGCAGTACGAGCAAGCCGCCATCAGCTAATGTGCGGAGTCCGACGCTAACTTTACCGCCGTTGCAGAATAACGTGTAGAGACCGGCGGCTGATCGAGTGGCAAGGACTTGATACTTGATGTTCTCGTAGATGAATTCCAGGGTAAATGCTGTCCTCAACAAGTTCTTGTCGGGCACCTGACCCTTGTCAAGGATACGCTTGTACTCATCAGATGCGGCTACGGCCTGAAGATGAGCTTTGGTGACAGCTCCACAGATGACAGCAAGAGTGCTATCCGGCCGTTCAGCTGTCATGTTAGCTGAGATGAGGGTATCAAGCCAGCCTGTGGTGATTGTGTTGGACTCAAAGGCCTCGGTTTCGAGTAGCCTGAGAGGAAATGACGAAATGAGAAATAATAAACCGGACTGGGGAGTAATCGTAAGGGGAAAGTCATCGAGGTACGGACTTACTTTATGAGGTATTCGACTGTTGTTCGGAAATCTCCCCGAATGGACAGCTCTTTGAGTGCTACGATCATAGCTTTCCGACTTTCGCTACGATCAGCGCCGTAAGCAAAAATGTGACCGAACTGTCAAAATAAATCAGGTGATTGGGTGAGTGTGCAAATCTGAGGACTTTGCCAATGAGGGAAGAAAAACGGGTGGGAAAGAGGGTCTTACTTGGGAGTCGGCGAACTCATGAAGACCACCAGCGGTACCGACAGAGAAATAACCCCATACATTGGTACTACTCCTAAAGTTCAGCTCTTGCAGAGTGCCAGAGGAAGGCTTAAATCCCGCGTCTGGATTTTCAGCAGTGATTCGGACTGCAACGACATGTCCCTTTGGCATAGGTTTTCGTTGGGTATCTGAGGATTGCGGCAAGTTGAAATCAAAGTCGATTTGCGAGTTGCCGTGAGGGTTTTTACCGTAGAGAGTTCGGATATCACGGATTTGATGGAGGGGAATTCCCATGGCGATTTGGAGTTGAGCTGCTGGAAGGTTGACACCGGTTACCATTTCAGTGGTAGGATGCTCAACCTAGCGGCGGGGATTTTTCAATTGGCGTCAGGGAAAAAAATTAAGATGGGCTGTCTGAGATGAACTGTGCATAAAATGGAATTAGGGGGTGTAGAAATACTAACCTGAAGACGGGGATTCAGCTCGAGAAAGTAAAACCGATCGGTCGAAGCTTCATAAAGAAATTCGGTGGTGCCTGCCGAGACATAACCGACTAGTTTGGCAAGTCTGACAGCAGCCTTTTCCATTTGCTCGAAAGTTTCAGGGCGAGCGATGGTGACAGGAGCCTCTTCGATAATCTTTTGGTGACGACGTTGGACGGAGCAGTCACGACCGAAAAGACTGATTGCATTGCCGTATTGATCGGCCAGAACTTGGACCTCTAAATGGCGAGCGGCTCCGGCGAGTTTCATGATGAAGATGGGTGAACCGGGGACTTCACCTAGGACGGCGTTAAAGGACATAGTAAAGTTTTCAGCCTTTTCGACTTTCCGGATACCTTTCCCACCACCACCTTCAGAGGCTTTGATCATGACTGGGTAACCGATTTCTTCTGCCATCCTTAAACCAACCTCGACATCAGTCACACATGCTTTTTTGTAGACCTCGTCGGCAACGGTTAGATAGCCCTGATGTGACGTTTCAGTTTCTGAGAGGGATGAGCCGGACCAAGCCATTGTAGGGACTTGAGCGGACTGGGCAACAATTGTGGATGAGATCTTGTCACCTAGCGATCGCATCGCCGAGCCGGGAGGACCGATGAAGATAATTTTTTGTTTTGAAGCCGACAAAGCGTCGGGCAGTCTTGGGTTCTCGGATGCATGTCCCCTGTGACAAAACAAAATCGGTGGATGTGAGCATGATGAAAGAGAGGATGAGGCATGGTGGAAAAGAGTATACTAACCATCCAGCCCAAACGGCATGGACGCCCGCACGTTCAGCAACATCAACAATAACATCCACATTGGCGTAATTATTGTTATTAGAGCCACCGGGGACTTCTACGTATCGATCGGCCATCCGAATGTAATCAGCATTGACCTTCAAGTCTTCGGGGGTGGCCATGACGACAAAGTCGATGACCCTCTCTCGTCCAAAGGTTTCGTAGGCCCATTTTCGAACGGATCTAATTTCTTTGACGGCTGCAATACCGTTGTTGGCGATAAGGATCTATGTGAGGCAGAGAGAGAGAGAGAGAGAGGAGAACCCTGGATCAGAGAGTAGTATGAAAAAGGTGGTTGTTGATGAGATAAGAGAAAGGAGGCTTACTTTGGTGATGACGGTATGACCACCCTTCCTTCGAACGAAATCTGTCACAGGAGATGGAGGGGCCGAGTCGATGGCATTCCCACCTGAAAGCCGGGACAATGCGAAAACATGATTAGTGCCAAATGAGACATGTAACACCCAACAAACAAATAATCCAAAAAAGAAGAAAAGGGGACTGCTGACCGATGAACTCTTGAACTTTGGAGTGGTCTTGCTTGAATTCGACTTCCTCATGATTTGAGGTGATGGCACTGAGGCTGCTGCCCATCTGGCCAAACTCTTCTGGACGATCGGAAGTGTATGGCATGATGAAAGAGTATGTTGGAGAGATATACGAGAGCTAACAGAGTTTATGGAGGAGAAGAGAAAGGAGAAACGGGATGTATTATTTAAGAACTAGCGATCAGATTTTTTGGTTGGATTGTTGTGGGGGGCGGACAAGGAATCTTATGGAAAGTTTTCCGAGAGGGGTCCGGCAGCCTCAGGAACCCAGGAGTGCGTGTATGTTTACATACGGCCTGCAAGTTGTTGGGGTAAAGCATCGACGGACTCGCGTGGGAGAGATACAAGTTACCGGCAACTCCAGAGAATACACACAGGCCCAACGTCGCCTGCTCAGGGGCGGACCCTGTCGGCAGGGGAGACCGCGTCACCCGCCCATCAGACCCGCCGAAGCCAAAGAGGCCGGGCCGGGGGCCATAATCCCATCGTTCTTGTGCGCGTAACGATCCCGGGAAGAAACAGAGTGATACTCCCCCCCCCCGTCTCTATTGTCTCATTCCACCCGACGGCATGGCACAGCCGGAGTACCATTCGGAGGCTGTTCTTGATCATCTCCTCTTGAAATCAAAAAAATACAAAATGTCCACTTTTGTTTGATCTTGTGATTGACTGACTTGTTTATTTATTTTTTGGTTGGCTTAGTGTTAGTCAAATTTATGCGAAAGACCAGTTCAATTTCCCAAATCAATGTGCTCAATGTTAGCATAGCTTGTACAGCCACTTTGCTATAACATGTAAGTGGAGCTGATACATCCACTATGTTATGGGTTAGCGTAGCTGACACAACCACTACGCTACAGGTTAGCGTAGCTTTTTTGACTGCTAACAGGAAATCTGGTTACCATTCAAATATTGGTGCTAACAGTAACTTGAAGGTAGTGTAGCTTAATAAGCTACCGCTATGGGTAGTGTAGCTGGCCCACCATTGCTAGAATGTTTTGAATCTATAAACAAGATAGATGAGTCAAGTGGCATAAAAAGGAAACATGGGTTGATGGATTGTCTACCTCCAATCTTTATGTACAATTTGACAATTACTATAAAGAAAGAGCTTTGGCAGTATCCAATCAGCCCAAATGGTTTTGATCTTCTTGATATTAATTTGATAACTTCCATAATTTAATTCCTGTTATACCCAGTAATTCATATCAAGTCAGTTTTTCTCCTAACTTCACCATGATCAATAGGCACAATTCTTCTTTGAATAAGGGGTTTTTACACAACCTTTTTGTGGGATATTCCATAGAACATAAGCAATGGTGGGCCGCTACGCTAAATGAATTTTCTGCCTTTGGTGATTCTGAAGCTTGACTCTTGATTCCCCCTTTTTTTTCTTCTATGTGGTAGATTGATGGATGAATAGATACAGGACTCTACGCTCCCCCCACCCACAACTCCGCCCACAACTCCGCCCCCTGCTCCTGCTCCCATTGAGTTCCCGCACCCCCAAATCCCTGCCAATTTCCTGTTATGATCTGATGTGGTGTGGTGTGGTGTGGTGTGGTGTGATGTGTGTTGTGTTGTGTTGTGTGGTGTTGTACTTGGAGATGAGTTGCCTGAGTTCAAATTTGTGACATTCCACATGTCACAAACTCAAACTCAGGGTGAAGTTCCACATCCTCAGCCAACCTTGTAGATCCTCATCTTGCAATCTACCATCAAGACCCAGAACCCAGAAGACCCAGTCCACTCCCCCAGAACAGTCCTAACTGTAAGGTACCTTGAGAATGAGTCCAAATAAAATTTGAAGTTGAGATCAAGTGAGAATAAAGTAAAGTTGGTGACAATCATTGTGACATGTCATCACAGATGTAACACAAACTCCCTTTCAAAGAGTGCAGAAACAATTAATATCTCAATATCCAAATTCTTAAGACTCCATGACAAAGTTTACAGTGCCCTGCCCTTTAGTGCACATCCACCAATGACAATTGAGACCAAAACCAAGAGTTTATTCCAGGGCTTCCAGTGTTGTGGAGTTGAGATGTGATTGATTGAAGTATTGATCCAAGTTATGAATCTTGCATGCTTTGGAGTAAGTCAATCAAGAGATTGATGGATAGTGCACACTGGCTCTGAAAGGATTCAAGTTACAAAGAATTCACCGCCACCGCATTCCATGGACATATGGACATATGGACAAAGGATTCAAGCAAGCAGTTGTAAATCATACCTGATCATACATCATTTGCAGATCAAATGGAAACACATTCAACTGGATGCTCAACACACCTAATCTACATTGGTGAGTACTCTTGTGCTCAAGAATTAGTACCAAGTCCTTGAACTTGTCTATTGGTTTCTGTGCCCTTTATAGTACACACAACCCACAAACACCGCCTGCATTGCTTTCACTGAATATGATGTCCAATCTGGAAGAAAACAAAGAACGCTTGCCTGATCTAAAACTGCTTCAGGATGTTACTTCAGATGTTGCTTGAGAATATGAAGAACAAATTTCTCCCAATTAGAATTGCTCCAAACATCCATGAACAAAATCCAGGCTGTCAGATCATTATTATGCATAGATACTCTGTTTAGTAGAACTGATGGATGTCAACATGTCTCAGCCACAAAAGTAGAATGCTGACTTGCACTGACAGAATTGCTTTCTGAAAACCAAGATAAATGTTCATGAGGAGGACTTGTACATTTCATCTGTCAACAAAAGTCCTTCCAAAGAAGACCCCAAACAGATCCTGAAGGCAGAACTCTTCAATGATATACTTGCTCAAGCTATGCACCCCATTGTTCAAACCAAAAAGTTCCATTTCTGAGTGGTTCTATTGTTTGTTTTAGGCTTGTTGACCAGTAGTTTGCTTCAAGGCATGTGAATCAGGGAGGAGAGAGAAATATGATCAGTCAGTTTTGAAAAATGAATGAGCACATAAAAATAAGGGATAAAAGCAGTATACTTGGCAGATGGTTGCAGACGTGCCACACTGAAAGGGAGACTGAAGACATCTTGAATGGTTATGGTATTTTGTATTGAATAACGTGTAAGAGCATTAGTTTCAAAATGTGAGACTAGGATAACTGGCTCAGTTATCTTGAGCCCAAAATTGAGATTGAGGGGGGGAGCTTGGCTGGCTCTGGAAAGCACATTGCGCCCAAAACACTCCTTCTTTCCCCCTCGTCCACAATGCAAATGAAATCACGTCCAAGCTCAATGGAAATTTGGATCCAATGTGAGAACAAACCAAAGGATACTGTGCCTTTGTACAAAATGTCTTGAAAAATGTTGATGGCATCTAATGCATGGCTTAATAGATGATCAAATGTTGAAAAAGGAGGGTTACAATCTGCTCTTCCAAGACTGATGACTTACTAAGATCAATCCAATGGTGTATGTTGGCAATGGGAATGTCAAACTCAAGTGCCTCACAGTGAAGTTCAACAAATATTCCTGGATTACCATGTGCCTATTTGTGATGTGATCCTAAATGTCTCAATGATGATGATCACCTCAGCTGAAATGCATATTTCTTCTTTGCAACAGCCAATGATCAAAAGATCACAGCTACGACCATCAAAGACTAAGGTTATTTGAATTCAGCAAGCTGATCAACATGGCATTATTCAAGACCTTATTCATTTGTCTTGGGTAAATGAACCATCAACAGTTGGCCTGTAGATTGGTGAAAATTGGGTACAGAGATTCATCTTGGTGTTCTTCAAGCTCTGCCAGAACACCAGAGTTGAAGAAAACTGTTATGATTACTTCTAGGGAGCAAAAGGTAGGCTCTGGGGTTATAGGATTCTGGATCCTATATGGTTGATTGCAGGATGAGGGAAAGGTCTGGATCTGTAACCCTGCAGACTATAAGTATAAGGTCCGTGAAATGTACATGATAGGCTTTTTACATATAAGAGTTCACTCAAATGCTCATAAAATTCTCCCCCCTTTAACGCCTAAGCTGCCCCCTTTCCAAATAAATTTGATTTTCCCTCCTCTTTTGGCTCTACATTCTGTCCCTGGGCAGTGTTAAAAAACCTGGTGGACAAGAGCTTGCCCTCTCACTTTCTTCTCCCCATCCAAAGGGTTTATGTCCGCCTCCAGAAATCTTGAGTTGAATTCCACCATGAGGCCTCTACAATTTTCCAGGTTTTCCACCAGTTCCAATGAGTTTTCCTCCAGGCCAAATTCCCTTCCAACTGATGAGGTATTGAATTTCCCGCTATCTCTTTCTGCTGTCCAGCACTTCCTCCACTTCCCATTTGTCTTGGCATGTCACTGTGATTGGTTTGAAGGTCTGCCTCTCCCGCTCAGGAGCTATATTGCAGCAGTCAACACTTGACAGGTGCCAATTGAATTAAGAAATGCAACAAACCGCCCCTTAGTGTATTCTTCAGCATTATTGCAGTGAAAAATGTTTGAAGCCCCCACTTGACCCTTGATGATGGTAAGAGCATGTTAGTAGTTTTGTTTCCACTTCTGCCCTTGACTTGGGAAGAAAGCTGTAAGAAAAAGATTTCAGCTGGATAAACGAGTCCCAGCATGTCAGAAACCACCAAGTCACATTTGTTTTCAGAGGGTAACTCACTCTTGAGGGCAGCCCTCTGCTGTTCACTTTAAGCCACTGCACATGCTTCCCAAAAGAGGGGAACCCAAGAGCAAATGTCAAAGGAGGGAACAAAACACCGCAAATAGGCTTTAATAATGTTGTCCAAAGCATGTCTCTCAATTGCCTCTGCCACTAAAGAGACAATTGCCAATCCTCTAATATCCTCATTAAGACAATTCTGGTGTAAGACTCGATTAAAAGTGGTGTTTTGAATGTAACCTTTTTGCTGAATTTGAAAAGGGATGATTTGAGGAAGCCTCTGCCTTTTCAAAATATCAGATACAACAATCTCAAGCTAGGCTTGACAGTTATGTAAGAGATAGTTTGTGTCTTTCAGACAACAACTAGTGGTGAAGGGCTTGAATGATTCAACTCTGTAAGGCACTCAAATATGGGAGTAATGACTCTCCGAGTGTATGTAATGTGTTTCAATGAATTGTACCTATGATATCCTCTAATAAGGTGGTGCAGTAATAACTAAATACTGTATAATAACTTGTACTGATGTTTCCCCCTACAACTGATGTAAGAAGGAAATGATTGATCCGATAGGATTCTGAGATGATTAAATGAGTGAATGATTCAATGGCTGAATGGGTGAATGCTTGAATGGGTCCACAAACATCTGAGAGGAGAGCCTCTTTTATAGACAACTTTGAGCTATTTTTGCAAGACAAGCAAGTGAGGGGTTATTGCTGGTGGGAACAATCAGGTGCTGTGAATTGATAATGTCATGCTGTGCAGGTTGCCTAGTAACCATGCATGTCCTCCTATATTGATCCTGAAATAATTTTCATTGTTTCCCTTGCCATCCACAGAATCTAATTGCACCAAATTGTAGATGACCTGGATATCACAAGGTCACTCAACAGATTTTTTGTTGCCGCAAGCAGAATGAGATTGTTCAAACGCACCACTCAAGGCATAATATTCAGAATCTTTTTCCGGGTTGCAGTAGCAAAGAGCAGTGAAAGGGAGTGTTTATTCAAAGAGTGAAGGCAAGCAGCTTACTGGTGATTCCAGCACTCCACGGTGAAACCAAAGAGAATTTAGTGCTTGGAGAAGAGGGCCTTGTGCAACTGGAGAGAATGAGACACTCAGATCAGGGAGCTTTGAGATAATGGAGAAAAACTTATTCACATCCTTTCCAATAGGCCTGATGACCAGTGATGTTGATTATGTGATAACATGAATCATAGATTTATCCATTGACATGTCCAGCAATGCAAAGGGAGATTCATCATCAAGGAAACTTTTAATTCCAAATAAAACATGAGCCAAGTCATTGGGTGAGTTGATCCAGTGATTGACATTTGTTCCATCTGATTCTCATTGAGGATCAATGTAAGCCACATGAGAGTGTGGATTGGAGAGAAACATTGACAGCACCAGGGGTTCTTCTATAGGGATTCCAGCTCACTTTTCAACAGCCTTAGAGCTTTGGGACCATGTGGTTGGCATTGCAGTATTAGCAGGTACACTAGAGACTGCTAGACTTGTGGTTTCAGTTAGTCAAGCAGCAACATATCACGTCTTCAGCTTCAGAGCAAGACATGCAAACACCAAGAGAACAGATCAGTTGAATGCAGAAAGTCCCATGGAGCTTCCATGTTGTTACTTCAGTCCAACCAAACTTTGATGCGCAGTCACTGTGCAGACTGCACGGTGACTGTGCCAAAACATCTACATATTCAAACATGTGGAGTTTGGCTGGAAGCTTGGCTGGAGCATGCTGCATGTCAACTGCAGGCAGTTGAGCAAGTTTTTTTTTGCAGTTTCCCTCTGTTTTTTAACCACTTCCACAATTCAATCCTATCCTCTCCTTAATTCATTTTCAGCTAGGTATGCCACTGATCAAGTTCATCCCAAGACACTACTAACCCCATATTACTCATTGCCTTTGCCAGAACCATGCCTCCAAAAAATAGATCCAATCAGAACACATCTACATCCAGGAAAGCTACCTCCTGCCAAAGGAAATTACCCCTAAATCCCGGAAATCAACTCCTAAGGGGCTTGCCATCTGACAAAAGTCCAAGAATAACAGAGGTAACCATTCATCTGAAGACAATTGCTTCTGTTAATACTGATGGTCACTTGAAGAAAGTTGTCTACATGGGAATCATTAAATGGCTCAAGATTGAATGGAATTACAATGCCTGTTTTGCAACTGGCAAGGTTCCTGATGTTGGTCATCCAGCCAAAGGTGAAATCAATTGCTATCAATCTTCCAAATCAATTGGCCCCAATGATCAACCTAACCCCTGTCAGATGAAAGATCAACTCAATACCTAAAGAGAAGTACAAGGAAGTCCACACCAAATCCATGCCAATGAAGATTGAGGAGAATCTTGAAGGCATGTGTCCCCACTATCATGCCATGAACAGATTGATGAGACCGAGAAGCATGAAACAACAAAACACAATCAAATGCTAGCACAACTCACCTCCGCAGCGCATGCATCAGATGAAGTGCCAGAAAAGTAGACAGCAAAGACACTCCAAGGGAAAATGAAGGGCATCAAACTCTCAGAACATCAACCCTTAGAGCCAAGGCACACCAAGGGAAGCTCCAAATTTGTTTAAATCATGCAAGGAGTATGTCTGGGTAAGCATTTTGGCTTCAAGAGGCTAACATCTGATAAATCAACATCCAAACAAAATTAGGAAAGACTTAAGTTAAAACTTGACAACAGCAATGATGTCTTTCTGAGATTGATCAGCCCAGCAAATAAATCACAGTACTCTATGAAAAAGGCTCTCCTCTCAGCTCATTTCTTCAATCTCATCATCCCATCAGATCAACTGTTCCCTTCTCACATGAGTCGCAGGGGGAAAATCAGAAGTTATTATACATTATTTAATTATTATTGCAGCACCTCATTAAAGGAATCCATGAGTACGATTTATCACACATTACATACACTGCCAGAGTCATTACTCCCAGATTTGAGTGCCATACAGAGGTAAATCATTCAAGCCCTTCAACACTAACTTAGATAACTTTCAACCCTAGCTTGGGAGTGCTGTATCTGATATTTTGGAAAGGTAGAGGCTTCCTCAATTCATCCCTTTCCCAATTCAGGAAAACCACTTTATGAGTCTTACAGTGGTGTTTGGTTTGTTGATTGGTGAGTGTCTTTTGCTGTGACCCCTTCAGCTTCACCCCCCTCCCCTCCTTCCTCCTCACTGCTCGTCTGAGGAATGTCTTCCTCCTGGTAAACTGGCAAAAGATGTTAACGATTACCACACAAACCGGGGCAGGTTGGACTTTGCTGGGTTGGTTGGAAATGTTGAAATCTAAATTATCTCTTGAGGTCTTTCAGCCTGTGGGGCTTCTCTCTATGCGCGGGGTCTTATTCGTGAAACCTAATCTCAAATGAGGAACAATATTGCTTAGGGTTTAGTTCATCATGTCTTCTCCGCAAGTCAATACACTTCTCCCTTTCTTTAATCTCATCAAGAACAATCAAGCAGCTCAAGATCTCAAGATCCTTGACTCAACGGCTCATTGGCTCAGTGTGATTCAATTCATCCTCAAGATAGCTTGTGTACACCGGACTATCACTCTCCCTTGATAAAAATCCTTTTCACTGTCCTCCCTCTTTTTTTCTCAAGTCCTCATTGCTTAGTTTGTTTCTTTCTTCATTCTTCTTTTTGTCTTTGACTCTCTTTATTTCCTTGATTGTCAGCTAAATTCCTTTTTGTGTCTTGTTCAGTTTACTTCATTGTAGCTCCTTGTCCTCTCCTCTGAATAGTTCTCACATTTAATAGTCCTCATATTTTTATTGTGCTCCATTCTTTAGACTGGTATCATCTTGTTATCATTTTTGTCATACTCCTTTTCTCTGTTTGTCTTTGTTGATCCTTTTCTTTTTTTTATAGTCTGGTTTTAGTTTTCTAGCAATAAATCTTTGCCCTTTTAGGAAAGATCAGAGGCCAAAAGGCCATAGCAGGAAAGGCAGGCAGGCGATGAATCTAGTTTCTGGGCCTAAAGATGAGACAGATGAACAAAAAAATTAGTGAAATGCATAATTCCCAAGTTGAAAAAAAATCAATAAGGCTTGGGGCAGCAAAGTTGGCAGGGAGGTGGAACAGGCAGCTGATGGGCTGTCTGCCCTTGGTTGGGTGCCAGAGTGATAAGGGAGAGGCTGCAGGCAGCCCCCTCGGGGCATTGGGGGGGAAAGAAACCGGAGGACCACTGCAGGCTGCCTGCAGCGCCTCAGGGCAGGGGAACAAGTGGAGGACTGCAGCAGGCAGCCAGTGGCAGCATCTCGGGGCGGTGGACCAAGGTTGGAGAGGGTGTTTGGCAGGCCCTTGGCTGCCTACCAAGCCTTGTTGTGGTGGATAGGGCAGGGGAGCACAGCGTGCAGGCTGCCTGCAGTACCTTGAGAGGGTGCTCGCAGACTGCTGGCTGCCTACCAAGCCTCAGGGTGGTGGATCGAGCAGGGGCTTGCTGCCTGCAGTAGTAGGTTGGGGCAGTGGGGCAAAGCCAGGTTGGCTGCAGGCTGCCTGGTGAACTGGGTCAGGGTGGAGGAGCTCCAGGCAGCCTGCTGGCTACCTGCATTGGTGCGGGGCAGCAGGTTGAGCAAGGGGCCATTGCAGGTAGCCCAATGGGGTCTTGGGGTGTTGGAATTCTCACTTGTTGGAATTCTCGCTGCTGAACAGTCCGCACTGGCTGCTGAAATGACAACCACAAGTTAGCC
>LAVV01007181.1:0-16842 GCA_001263375.1 Puccinia sorghi
TTATCTCCAGTCCCCGCACCTTTGTATATCCCCAGTTAGCAATCTATATTCTCAATCTTGACCATTACATAGTGAGAAAGTATCAGGCTAATGTGATATTGGTGTATTTATTTCAAGCATTACAGAAGTAGGCAGGCAAGCAGGCATAGGCATGTATCAATAATAGATGAGAGCAGCAAATTCCAGTTGATACCTTCCTGGACTTAGACTTGATTAGCCAAGTGATGTTCATACTTGTTTACGTTGTCAAACAACACAGTCACAACACCCAGGATGAGTCCAAGCCCCCTAACATTGGTGCGGAGAAGGCAAGTGGATTTGAATAACTTGTGCAAATGAAACCCGTTTGCAATCAACTTGTTGAGGACGTTCTCTTTGTCACAGATCCCCAGGAAATTGATGTACCCTGAGAGCTGACAATATTTTGGATGAGCTGCTCATGATTGGGCGCATGACAAAGTAGGAAAAACCTAGCCGGTTGGTTCACTCCCGGACGCAGGGTTCACAAAAATTTGCACTCTAATATTAATACAGCTCTCAGGGGTGGATGACACGGGAGGGTAAACCTTGAATTTCAAAACTCAGAAATGCATCCGCGGAGTTTTCACTCTCAATCTTATCCCCCGCGGTGGAGCTGCTCCAAGAGTCTAATTTGCCTCCTCACTCTCATGGTTTATTTACTTTCTGAAAAATACTCTCGCTGTGGAAAGTCAACTTTGATACCCAACAATAATGGTCTATGATTTCAAGTCTGAAATTTGCATACCATAAATGTTGGATTGATTAATTTTTTTTTTTTTTAAAAAAAGGGGATAAAATGAAACCATCGAACACACATACACAAGTGAAACAAAAGAGGAAATAACAGATGAAGAATCACAAAGCATATTATTCAACAACAACAAAAAAAAGAAGCTCAAAGAGAAAGAGAGAGAAAGAGGGATGAAGCACCAACACAAAAGAAACCCAAACAACATAAATATGTAAAAAGAAACTGACAAAAAAAAAAGTATTAATTCCCCATGCCCTACAATAACCAACCCATGAAAGAAGCATGGACAAACAAACAAACAGACAAACAATCTTCAGAGACAGTTGAGATTACCTATTCAAGATGAAGGAAGAGAGAGAGAGAGATGAATTCAGAAAGAAGAAGAAGAAGGGAGGTTGAGAGCGTCAGCAAGGATTCGGTCGAGTTGATGGTCGAGTTTATTGAAGGTAGCGAGGGCGAGATTATGGTGGTTGACGATATCGGCGGGGAGAATAGGGTGGATGAAGTTCTGGGTGGGGATGTGATGATTATCCAAGTGAGAAGAAGAGTCAAGACTGGAGGGTGTGGTAAACGAGGAGTCGGAGGATCCGAGCTCGTTTGTACTTCTCAGCCGTGTCCCTCCCGCTGAGGGTTCGTTGAACATCGCCCCCAACCAGGCCTCGTCGGCCCACAGCTCGTGGGCCTTGGCCATCTTAGCTGGTGCCCCAATGGTCACCCGCCCGCCTAGTTCTGTCGGTTCGGCCGCCGAGGACGACGCGGCAGAGTGGTGAATGAGATTCATCAGCACGTCCAGCCCGGCATGGCCCGGCAATCCCTCGCCACCCTCCGGGCCCTCTCCAGGCCCAGACGTCGGGGGAAAGAGGAGAGGCAGCCAGCCACGGGCGCCAGTGCCCTGGCCATGTCCTGGCCCGCCTCCTAGTGGGCCGCCGAACTGCCCACCACCAGTCTCGCGATTCATCGACTGGCGCGAGTCGATGCCGATGCCCCTGGTGGCCGAGGAAATCGGCGTGTAGTTGCTGGAGGTCTCTCCCGTTGGTGAGGTGGCCGTCAATGGCGTCGTGGGGCTCACGCTCCCATCATCGTTCGTCGAGTTTGACCGGCTGGAATGCACCGAGCCTCGCAAGTTGTTTTCCTGCCCTCCCTTCTGGGAATGCGTCTTGCTCATGTCCGGGGAACCTCCAGTCTCACATGACTCTCTGCCTCCTGCCTCCCCATTCAAGTGTTCCGCTGCCCCGGGAACCGTCAAGATCGAGTTGCTACTTCCAGAAACGACCGACGATGGCGGTAGTAATGATGTGGGAGGGATGGCCTTCGTTCTGGAGGAGGGCTCGATTGACCGATTGGAATTGGCTGCTAGACTTGATGGCTTGACTTTGGCAAGCACCCGCTGGAGCCGTTCGTCGAGCGTCTCAGATGAGAATGGGGTTGGCTTCAGGCTCGCGGCTACCCCTCTTTGGGGAGTTTCAGAGAATTGGGAGGAGGAAGAATCGAGCGTGGGCTGATGTTTCCTCACCGTCCAAGCGAGCAGATCTTTCCGTAGTAGATCACCGGACCGTGGCGATCGATCAGGGTTATATAGGGGCGATGACTGGTTGACATCATCATCGATCGTCAGGTCGGCAGCCCTTAAGGCCTCGATGGCTGTTTCATCATCGGTCTGTTGTTGCTGCAGGAGTTTCATGGCAGAGGGACTGAGTCGATTGCCCGAGAGCATAGGTGATTCGGGCGCACTTGCGTAACCATCCTCAGTGGAGGGACTGGCAACTCGATTGGCCGGCTCACTATTGCTGTCATAAGATTCACTCCTTTGTCGATAAGCGTTTTTGGAAACATCATTTTGGTTGGTATTCAATTCACTTTCGATCAGTTCACTGATATCATATTCTTCCCCGGTGGTGTCGATATAGGAGTAACGATAACTTTGGCCTTGAGGGCCGACCGCATCATCACGTCTGCTTCGAATTCTAGCATTATTTTTCAGATTGATGTCGATTCCTTCCTCTGAATTTCGATGGGTAGACAGAACGGCAATAGCACTTGGAGATAATACGGGAGGAGTACCATCAATCAACTCGTTTTCATTCGAGTAAATAGATTCCACGGCGGTCTGAAAAGAGTTAAGGGTCGATGGCGCAGGGCGCGATGAGGATAGGTCACGAGAGGTGGGGCCAGTTGGAGAATTCTTCTTAGGATGGAGCAGGCCCAATTCGTCGGCAACTGCACCAGCAAGTCCGTTCTGGGCAGTGGATTGACGAGAAGAATCTCGGCGAGGCGGGTGGTGATGTAAAGCTCGCCTCAAGCTAAAAATCGGATCCGTGGGTTGAAGGTCTTGAAGAGTACCCAAGACAAATGGATGGTACTCTTGTGATCTCCTCCTGGCTTCTTTAGACGTCCGATCGGCTGGTCTGAATATTGGTGGAACACTGTAAGCATCCAACACCTTGGAGATCAGATTGACAGGGACTTCTAAAGAAAGATCAGACGATTCAAACCGAAAAAACGCGACGTGGGTTTGTCAATTTGAATTATAGAACATGCACATATAAATGAAGAGAGGAAACGCGTACCTGATGAAGAAGAATTAGGGGATTTCATGGATAAGCCGTAGCGAATCTTGGACGAGTTCCTACGTTTCGAAATTTTATCATCCACGTCATCGCCACCATCGACGACGCCCTCGGCGATGCCAAAAGCCTCGAGAGCATGTTCGATGGCCTCGGAGACGTGGGTATTACGGGGAAAAATGATCACCTTTTCTCTAAAGGAGGTCGCGAGAGCGGAAGAGGAAGAGGGGTGGGGAGGGGCGGCACGTTGACCACGTTCAACGAGGACCGTCTTGGGGATGATCGCATTTGATTGCGGGTCAAAGACTAGACCTTCGGGTAGATCGACTGAATAAATTCGTACTCGCATCGCAAACCTTAACGAAGGCGATGTTGTGCTCGACGTGGCTGAAGGGGAAGGCGCGTCAACGGATAAGGTTTGTTGATCACTATTGATGGAGGCTGACGACCCTGATGTGGACACAGCACTCGTCGGGTTCTGTGAGTCGTGATTGGTGCTGGGGGACGGGCCTGTCAGAGTGTTGATAGTTGAGGTCAGAGAAGAGTCACTCGATCCATTAATTTCTCGATAAGGATCAGAGGTCAAACCATCTTCTTGAATGGGTGCCAACGAGCCAGAGCGTTCATGCTTGCGTGTGGATGAAATCACGCTGGAAGATACGCGAGCTTTGTCAGCTGGATCTGGGTAGCGGTTAATGTAAAACTTGACGGCCGAGTCATCACTAAAATCATTCATTCCTAAGCGGGAGATAGCGGGGTTGAGTGATAGATTCGAGCTAATCGATGAAATTGATCCGACTGAGGACCGCTTGACAGAAGGCAAAGGGAGTGCATGCTGGCCTAGGGAATCATTCATCAACTCGAACAGTTTTAGAGGTGTTTGTTGATCACTTAAAGTAGTTTCTTCTCCGCTAGCCACATCCTTGATCGTTAGATAATAACCCGCCTTGTCTTCCTCGGTGGCCAAGACGTGAAATCTTTGGAGAGCTTGGGTGATTAACTCCTGGGTGGTTGTCTGTGCACTCAGCAGAACGGTCTTAAAGGTGGCCTCACAGTCCACATTATCGCCGGCAAAGATTCTGAGGACGTTCAACATTGGTACATCCAGACCAATAAAGCCAGGAGAGCCGATCAAGCTGCCTGGCCGAGGCTTAACACCGGCAGATGAAAAACTTACTCCCACCGAAGCAGTGGAGCTTGCCGGGGAGAATGGAGAGTGCAAGCTTAGACTGGTTGATGGAACATTGGAGTTGAGCGGTGGATAACTGGGCTGTTTCTGTTGAGAAACAGAACCATTCATATCACTCGAGATACCATGTTGGTGGTGGAATCCGCCTTGCTGCTTCTTAAGAGCGGCGTCCGTTGAGAACACATCATCAATTTCGACGGCCGCACGAAGACCTGGAGCCAAACCGCCGGGAGATCCTTCCATCTGTTGCGGAGAACTTAGAGAGTGGGCAGAATGTTCGGAGGGGCTTATGGGAGATGAGGATCGGTGGCGATCGTGGTCAAGTGAGGATGATCTTGTCTCATCCAGAGTTTCACTCTTGGTTTTCTTATCTTTCTTTCGACCAAAAAAGCCGCTCAAAAGACCACCTGTCTTCTTCTTCTTGGGATCCGGCTCGTCCTTCTTGCTACTGGTTTGTTTAGAACCCTTTCCTTCCTCTGAGACTCCATTATGAGAGTCAGTTGAATGGATGGATTGGGAATGGACTTCTGTAGAAGCGGACGATGGATCTCCATTGGGTCGAGTTGGATGCTTGGACTGTCGGAAGGGAGCATCCATTGTTGATACCGAAGCAGATCGTGGACGAGCCTGAGCGATTCGACGAGGAAATGAGAATGTGAAATCAGATAATTTATGCAAAAAAAAAAAACTTACCGTATCAGAATCACGAGAAGTTCTGGATTGAACGCTATCCTGACCGTAACCAGCCGAATCACGAGCAATGTCAGGAGTTAGGGTGAGTCTTTTAGTTTCGGTCAGAGCATTGGGGAGTTGCAAAGCGGATGTGGATGCGATTCGGTCGAGGGACAACGTGGACGAATTTTTCGGACCATTGCTCAGTAAGTTATGTGTAATGTTGCGGACGGCCGCCTGCGGCTCGGGAGGCGAGTCTCTCGTAGTTGAAGACAGTTCCAATTGGGCACGTTGGGCAGGAGATAGGCCTTTTCCGAGTTGACTACGCGAGTCATCCTTATTGGAATTGCTCGGCCCCCCTCGCAGAGAGTCTGCCGAAGCTCTGGCAGCCAAACGAAGTCTAGCCCACCCGCTGGGCAACTTGGCAGATTCTTCTGAATCAACTGAGGTCTGACGCGACAGGTATTGTTCAGAGGCAACTTGATGTTGGATTTGTTGTTGTAGTTGATGTTGACGTTGCTGTTGTTTATGTTCCTGTGCTAGTTGTTCTTCTAGTTGGCGTTGAGAGTCGACTGTCGGATTTGGCTTCGGAGCCGAGTCGACATCGAGTACTGGGGCGCGCTCTGGGCGTTGAGGAGCATTTGTGGTCTCGGGCTGATCTTCTTCATCTTCGTCATCCTCCTCGCTCTCCTCTTCCTCCTCATCTTCAAAGCCTTCTTCACCCTCCTCAAATTCTCCTTCGCCATCCCAGTCTCCCTCAGCCACCTCCTCCCCATCCATCATGTGTTCGTTCCCACTCTCATCGTCTTCATCATCACTCCATTCGTTCCCACTGTTTTCAAAGTAAGTAGGTGCGGTAAAGGCCACCGTCTTGCCCTTCCCGGTTCCCGGTGCTGGCGCGACTGGGGGAGGAGAGAAATAACCAGGGCCAATCATGGGAGGAGGGCCAGGTCCTTTGCGACGATCTTGCGGCGACCTTGATCGAACAGGATCTCCAGCGCTGGGAATGCGTTGAGAAAATCTTGTCTGGGCAAGGGATGAAGCGGCACCCGCTTGGACATCGATAGGTGTCGCGGAAGAAAGCTAGGGTGTGGGCCGTGGTTGAGATGAGCGTGTATGAGAGCAGAAAAAGGCCAATGTCATTAGATTGAGAGGATAGGAATCCGATGAGAATCCTCCAACAAAAAAAAAACTAACATCGACATTTCTGTGTTTATTTAGCCGAGCGAGCCGTTCGAATGGAGTTTCAATATTTTCAGCAGGGATGTAACCGACAGCCTCAGTATTCAGTACGCGAATCAGCCACCAATACGAATTTGAATCATCGAGTAGGGTTAGTTGGTCGCCTTTGACGACTGACTGAAGGATTGGATTGATTGAATCAATTAAGATTTTCCAGTATTTCTTCTCTGTTGCCTAAATTAAATCACTTACGGCTTGACCATCAACGGTGGCCAGGAATGTATGTAGGGCGTAGACCAGAGTGAAGTCGATGTCGTCTGAGCAAGGTATACTAGGGGTTGAAGAGAGTGAGACAGAGTCGCTGAAGCTTGAGTCACTGGCTCGATCGGCTTCATCGTCTTGTGCAGCTTGAGAGAGTTCATCTTGGGCTTGTGGGTTGCTGGCATTAAGTTGTTGCTTCTGGTTGTATGCTGAATCTTGATGAAAGTTCTGCTGTTCGCGATGTTCCATGTAAATATCATCATCATCCTCATCTTCCTCGTCCTCGTCGTCATCTTCCGAGTGTGCTTTGAGATCGCCAGTTGAGCGATGCTGGTTTGAATAAGAGTTCTGCTGATGGTGCTGTTGCTGCTGCTGATGCTGCTGTTGAGATGTGGGTGGCATGATAGTGAGATGGTAGTTGTTTCTCGTTCCTGTTGACCGTTTTCCTTTTTTTTATTTTTTTATGAGAAAAAAGTGAGTAGTGGTGGATGTTGGCGTGCTTCATAAGTGCATACCTCAAGAGCATACAGCCTGGGCAGAAACACCATAAACTCATGCCGTAAACAGTAGAAAACAGCCCTAAACCGTACGGACAAAACTTGCTGAGGAAAACTGCCCAAACCTTATCTCGCCCCGGATGGTCCTGGTCGACTGTATTAACCCAGCGCACATGGCAACATGCCATCATAACCTGGGGCCAGGATCACACATGTTGGGCATGCCAACTGAACTCCCACAGCCGGGCTGGCCACCTCCACGGGAGTAGGTAGCACAGAAAATGAAAGGAAAACAGTCATACTAACGACTCCGACAAAACTTCTGAGCGTTGGAGGGTGTCGGAAGGTCCCCCGAAAATCGGCAACATGCCTTGACGGACAGGCCTCATGGGCTAGTTCGGGAGATCGCTACAAGGAAAAAATGGCTCGAGCATGCGGACAGACGTGGTCCGAAGGAGCCTCGGGGGCTTGCACCAAGGAGAGTTTATTGCCAGCCAAAGCTGAGTGTGGTAATGGGCTAAGAAAATCTCAAGATATTCTGGCAGGAAAAAGGCTCATTTAAAAGTTAGCCGATTGACTATTGGGCCAGATACTGAGGTATATCGAAGTCCAAGTGGAAAAGTCAAAAGATTGAACAAAAAGCAAGGGTGCGTCCTATGTTATAAATATGTCCATTCCCACAAGTGACAACATATCCTGACAAAAAGTAGTTCCAGAACCTGAAACATGTAATGAATCAGGCGGAGTGTTCAAGATTTTCAGGGTACTTGCATAAGCAGGTGCAGGGATCTGCATACAAAGTTACGGTGAGGTTTGTGGAGAAGGAGATATTATTTTCAGGAAAAGAAGAGTTTTGAATTTGATTTGAGAAAGGTTACAAAATAAATCCCTTAGGGAAAACAAAAGTTGAAGGAAAACAAAATTATTTATAGAAACAAATACGCATTGCGTGTCGCGTCAAAGTACAACTCCGCGTGTCCGAAATTTTCCTTGACTATGTAATTTAGAAAATCTTTAAACCCATAACAACTTAAAACTAAAACCATAACACATAGTTTTTTTTTTGTGAAGTCCTTGCCCTGGATGTTGACAAAACACTGTTGAGCTTGAAGAACCACTCCTCTCTACTGTTTGGGACCTCGCACACATTTCAAAAAGCTACACAGTCTGATCTTCAAGAAAGATATTGAGGACAAAACTAATTATTCAAAATGAGACAATGGGCTTACTATTTGCTGCACTAGAAAAAGGCATTCTTAAACTTGAAACTATCTTCATCACATCAAATTATCACCACTCTTCATCTTACCAATACATAAATGGGTAGGAAAATAATGATTATGTGTATTGACACCAATTTAACTAAGGATTTTCATAATTATAATCTATTCTACATACACAAATTTTTGAGCATATTTTTCTATGAATGTCACAAAATGATATTAATATACCAAATTTACATAGTTTTATTATGTGTTTGAGTGGGAATTGAACACAGTTCCCATGTTATTAAACCAAAATTCCAAAAGCAAATTCATAACCTTTATGATACATGGAAATTGTGTGATGGGGGAACAATATTACAAAAATATGTATTAATCTTTTTGCTCACAAGAAAGAATTAATAATATTATTTCTTGGTGGCTGACAGGTCTATCACAGAGTTGTTACAGCACCAATTTTTAACAGGACCCAATGAGTCATATTTTTTCATTTGTAATAGTTTCATACTAAAGGGAGTTGATAAATGTACCTGGATATTCCGTGTTTACACCCAATTTTTACGTTGCAATGACAAAACTTGGGCTTCACAGCAGGCCCAGTTTTCTGTGCTTAAACCCCTTTTTTCTTGACAAAAACTTTGATCATTAAAAAATTTCACATAGTTAATTTTGACATCAGAAATAGTATTAAATTTTGGTGTATTTCATTTTGCAAAAAAACTAAATATTACAGATTTTGGTGCATACCCGGTTTTCTGCGTGTACAGGTTTTTTAGGTGATGATTTCTCATGATCAAAACAAAAAAAAAAAAAAAAAAATATTTTGAATTATTTTATGATACTATGGATTTCTTTTTGGTCCATTTCAAATAATTTTATCAGTAAAATTCTGTTACTCTTGGTGCTGTGTACATGGTTTTTTCAAAAACAGGATACACTGCCAAAATTCAATCAACACTTTTGAGGACTGTAATATTGTGATTGGATCCAATTTTATGTAAACCGTAATCTTCTTCTCATCTGACATACACCCTGTTTTGCAGAAAAAAATATTATTTCTGTCGCAATCACCCATTTGTGAACTATTGTTGGAACATACAAAGACATCAAGAAGTTTTATTCAAATGATAAAAAGGAATATAAGCTAATCGACAAAAAGGAAGATAAAATAATCAACAAAAACTATCTCATTAAGCCTAGAAGCTCATCTTTTGACTGGATACAAGACCTGAACACCCTTTTCCAAATTAGGTTGGATCCATTCTAGCCAGTGCAAAGCTATTTCTTTGGCATAGTGCTTCCAAGAAGAATCAACAGTGGGGGCCGGCCATATTTCAGACTTGGAAGAAAATGTAAATATAGGCTCTTCTATGGCCACCATGGTGTAAGTGCCTTCACAAAGCTTCTTGATTTTTTCCAATGAGGAATATTTGTTTGCCAGGTTGAAAGGATTAGAAATTAGTAAACAATGAGCCTAGTAAAACCTTTTCATTCTGTTCTTTAGTGGGGGTTGGTGTATTTTAAGAGGTGTCTTGTTATTCAGGGAGACTGGAAGCAATATTCTTGAATAGAAAAAATAAAGAATTATTAAAAGCACTCAATAAAAAATAGTTCAACACATATTTTAAATAAAAAAACTCACATATATTTCCTTCTTTATGTGCCACTGGAGATGGAAGTCTTCTGGTTAGAATTCAGTTCCTTTGTGCTTTGCTTCATGAAATTGGTAGATACAATGCATCCCCATATGAGATGAGTAGGAGCCAGAGCAGGTGGAATTTGGTGGTCTGGACATGTGAAGGGAGTGAATTGGTTGAGAGCATAGTGAGATATATTTCCATTAACACTTTGGATTGAAAGAGGCAAGCCAGTGAGTTTTTTGTAGGAATAATGTACAGCTTCAATGGATTGTTTTTGGAGTTGAATAGTTAGGTACTTGATGTATTTTCTTGAAAACTGCTGAAAGAGAACTTGTGGAGGTGTTGAAAAATTGTTTGATATAGGAATGAAGTTCTTCAATTCATGAGGTGAAATTATTTCCAAAGTGGAGGTGCTTGTTGATGAAGCAGGCAAAGAGTATTTCTTTCAGAGGGAGAGAATTCTTGATGAAGTTGTTGCAAGTATGATGATTCCAGGAAACTCGCAATTAAGTGAAGTTCTTTTGATTTTAAGAGACAGAGGAGGATTAGATCAACTTGTTCCATTTCATTTGGGAAGTGGACCATTCTTTGTTGGAATTGAACTGCTTGCGGCAATGGAATTGGATGTTCTTGAATATTTTCTAGGAGCAGAGAAGATGTGTGGAGTTTGGAAAAACTTGAGTGATGGCATCATGATGAGAGCTTGCTTGTTATCAGTGAGAAGGACTGAAGGGTAAATCTTGTCAAGGGAGCTGAAGAGTTTTTCTGGAACCCAAACATAATTGTCTTTTTTGTGTAGGCATGAAGCAGAGAGAAACGGAGAAAGATTTGTTGGAGGAATTGATACCAATGATATGAAGAAGAGGCATACAAAATTTGTTTGTTTTTTACGTGCAATCAAGGATAAATGGGGTGGAAAATCCAATGTTGACAAGAGTAAGGGAATATGGGTGAGCAAGAAGAAATGTGGGAATTTCCCTGAGAGATTTCAATTATGTGGTAGAATTTGTGCTTGCAAATTTCAAAAATGAGAGTTTCCATAGCAGATCTTCCTTCAAATATCTTAGAAAGAAGTTGGTTAAAATGATTAAAGCAGATTCAATCTTGAGGGGAGCTACACCAGCATTGGTAAGTTGGGTAACCAGAGATTTTTTATCTTCATTGAGACTTTGGTGCATGGGATGGATGGATGGATCACAGGAAGGGGGATGGGTGTGGTCAGGATTCTTGATTTTAATTTGCCAAACACCACACTTCTTTTAAAAAATACCAGACATCTTGAAAGGGAAATTGATTTTTTTCCCCTTTGACAATTGATCTCCTCCTTTCTTTTGATAATAAGAGCCATATTTGTCACATTGATAATTGAATATATTTTACCCAGTGCTGGTGGAGGAGTGGGTACTAATAATGAAATAGTCATTTTCCTTGGCCAAAATCTGGGAAGCATGGTATAAATCCTGTTGAGATTGATATTCCATCTAGGTGGGGAAAGAGATTGAGAATCATCAATGTTGTAATTTTGGGGGGAGGCTCGGAAGATGGGGTTGATGTGGCCAGACATTTTGAGAAGGAATGAAGTTTGGTTTCAAAAGGTGGATTGAGTTTGTGTAAAAAATATAATAGGGGGTATTAAATATGACTAAATCCACCATTATGTAATTGAATGGTTTTCAAAAATCCACCATTTTTAAATCATTTTTTTTCTTCACTCCTCACCTCTTAGGAACCATTAATGAAGAATGTAGTTTTTGAATAATTAACTGGTTTCTAATCGTGGATTTGTTATATTTGATACCCCATAATGAGGTATTATTTTCAGGAAAATTGGAAGTTTGGGTTTGAAAATGAAGGGAAATGATAAAGTGTTTCTTTTTTCCTTTTTTGGATGTTTTTTGGTTGAGATAAGGGTATTTGAAGTTTAAAGGAAGAAATAGAGTGGAGAAGCCAAAAAATTGGGATTGAGAGTTTTTTTTTGGAAATCGAACATGGTGGTTCTGGAGAGGGTAAAACATGAAGAATTTTGGTTTATTTTTTTGTTTGATTTGGTGGAAAATTGGGGATTTGAAGTGTGGAGGCAGAACTAGTAGAGTGGAGGCAAAATAAAAGGGGGTTTGAGGGTCATTTCTGAAAATCAGAAACAATGGCGTGGGAGAGGGATGACAAATTTTATTTTATTTTTTTTTGATTTGATTGAAATTGACTGTGCAATGCAGGTTCAAAGTTTGGTGGGTGTGGGATTGGATGTTATTTTTGGTGCCGTTTTTGAGGTTGTTGGTGGTTTAGAGTGAAACTTTGATGATAATGTTGCCTGGGGGCCGTGTGCATTGTCCCTGGGGAAAAACACATATTTTATGCATATTTAAAAAACATGTGCTGAAATCCAGGTCCACTGTGCAGCAAAACAGGTTTAAACGCAGAATACTCGGGTACTTTTATCAACACCCTATGTTATATTCCAACACTTTGGAGGAAAATTTATGATTTCTTATTATTTCAGAGTTCATGAGTTCAATATTTAGTATTTCAATTATCAAAATGAAAAAGGTGTTATAACAGAAAAATATGATGAAAAATAAAACAAAACAAATACATTGAAATGGAAAATTAATGGCACTATTGCTTCATCAAAATTCCCAGTTCTTCAGTTCAATGGTCTTGGCATCTTGGGTAGGCTAAATTTGATTTTATCTTTCAGATTCAATAAGTTTGGGAAATTACTGTTGGAATGTCTTTTTCAAAATAAGGTGAACTTTGATTTTGCAGAAGAAATTCCAGTTTGCCTGATAAAACCCAGTTCAACACAAATATCACAACTTTTCTTTCAAGAAAAGGTTATTTCCACACCATACACCTCTTTCAAAATATTAAAATCATGATCATAAAATTATTCTCACTGAGTTTTCTGAAGATTCTGAAAGATGGAGCTCTAGAAAATTAGTCAATTAAGAAATATTGCTTTGCCTAAGCTTCATTCTCGAAGTTAAAGTTTTTCATTTATGAATTGAAAGCCACCTCATAGGATATGAATTACAATGAATCTTATTATCCAGACATTTTCTCAATCTTGAATTCAATTTTCTCAATAAATCACTCATTGACAGCAAGTAAATCAGTTTTAGAGGATATATCTTATAAAA
Source organism: Puccinia sorghi (assembly GCA_001263375.1). NCBI lineage: Eukaryota > Fungi > Basidiomycota > Pucciniomycetes > Pucciniales > Pucciniaceae > Puccinia > Puccinia sorghi. The sequence continues at coordinate 13,141 of LAVV01007181.1, forward strand.
TATATTTTCTATGATTTTCTAACTTAGTATTGAATTTTGAATCAAGTTATTCAAATCTTCAAATTGAGACAAAGCAAAATTAAACAATCAAATACCTTTTTTAAGATATGATATATCCACTTCTATGTTAAACAATGGATAATAAATTGGAATAGTAAAACATGCCATCACCACCCCAATAGGGAAGGGAATGATTCTATGTTGCCTTGATAGAAAAATTTCTCTTACCTAGGAATTAATCATTATTAACTCCCTTCTTACAACAGTGTAACTCAGTTATAAATGTGTATAGCCCATGTTTGAGGGTGGTTTCTTGAGTGTAGCAGTGGAGTTATTGTTGTGCTATACACTGGTTACAGCATGGCAATCTGCACACATTGCCTCCCTTCTTTGTTTTGGTGCATGTTAGTATTTGGAGAGATAGACACCAGATGGTGTAATTTAATATAGTTTAAAATTTTCAACAATTTGAATCACAGCAGCTAATGAAGACTTTTTGCCAAAAATAACCTAGTTATACCTAAAATCATGTTGAAAAACTCTCTGAATATATCAATGAATATATGAATATATGTTGGCAGATAATTCAAAATTATCCATTTTGTATCTCTGTACAGATTGAGGGAATACAAGAAGGATGAAGTTGGAAGATTCCGTAAATTCTTTTTGATTTTTTGTTTGGTGGAAATATTCCAAACACTCTATTTCAGCCATGAAAAAATACAAGGCATAAGTGAATAAGAAGCACTTTATACTACATGGTTTCCATGGATGTTTGTGCACCTACTATACTGATCATGCCAAACAAAAAAAAATCCAGTGAGTTTCTCTTCTTCATTCATTGCCCCCTATCTTTTCCTACTTACTTTTGAGGTGTAATTGGCACATGCATATTCTTAATGATGTGTAAAGGTTAGGTTTTGCTTTTGTGTGCCGGTTATCTCTCAGTGTCTCCTCAACTTAACTGTCAACAGTCAGAAGAAGAAATCATTGAATCATCAAGAAATCAACTTCAACAGCCCAAATCCAGATATCTCAAGTGATATTCAACATTAATAGGTGATACTCAATCAATCTATCAACACACTATGGAAACTCACAAGTGGATCAAAACATTCAATAAACTTGGAGCTAGGCATCAAATTCAGGAGGAGCAAAAATTAATAAAGAATCATTAAATGCAACAGAGGTAGCTTGTAATAATTTCTTATTATTATTTTTAGTTATATGAACTGAACTTGATTTTCTATTTTAGCTGTCATCTAGTTTGTTTCTTGTCATCAATCTTCCTTTTTGTGCTTGTATTGTGACTGAATTAACACCACCCCAAAAAGGGAGGAAATATGTGCAGTTTTCCATGCTGTAACCAGTGTATCACACATAAATAACTCCACTTCTAAACCCAAGAAACTACCCTCAAACATGGGCTATATAAATTTTTAATATTTCTTGATTTTATCACAAGATTCAATCACATCCAGGAGAGCTATTGGGTGATTTCAGGGGTTCCTCTCAAATTCCCGTGGGGCTATTTTTGGCAGCCTGAAGTACAAGGAGGCTGATTTTTGAGGTTCTGAAGCTGTGGTGCAGTTTCCAAGTTTATAAATATAGCACCTTGAACAGCCACACCTGGTTGAGATGGTCTTAGGCTTCCTACAACAAACTACACATGAACCAGGAAGCTTATTTTGCCTGTGCAGCAGTGGAAAAGGATCACTTGACCTAGGCCTCCATTTCATCAATGATTAATGGTTTTTGCTGTCCTTGGATTACTAAGATGAAGAGAAGAAATCAATCAGCTTTCCTATATAGATTCCATACCCTTGTTGTAAATGGAGCGGAAGAGGTGGAAAAATCATTTGGGATGATTTTCATTTCAGTGATGATTTCACAATTGAGCCTGGTATTCTTAATGTAAANTAGTATTAGTCAGATTATCAGTAAAAGTTTATCCCTCCAGTGTCTCTTTAGTTAGCAGAATCACTAGTCATCCTACCTTACCTCCATCCTCCTCACCATACCTCCAACCTCAGTGGGTCAAGACTAGACAAGTAGTAGAACTCAACTCAACACTAGAATCAGCAGAAATCAGCCACACCCTTTTCTTCTTTTTCTTAGTGTAACTCTCTCCCAAAAAACAGTTATTATCCAGGAGGGAAGCTCTTATATCAGCACCCATAGTTCAGCTTACATTATTAGTATTTTAGTTGTCTATTTCCCCTCCAAGCTCTACTCCCCTTAGAGTACCGTTAAGGCTTGAGTTGTGCCATTAGAGTTAAGAAATGCAACTAATGTCCCCTTAGTTTATTCTTTAGAATTATCACAGCGGAAAAACTTTGGAGCCCCTACTTGAGGTTTGATAATGTTGAGAGCATGTTGTAGCTTGGTTTCTACTTTGGCTCACGATTTGAGAAGAAAGCAATAAGAAAAGGTAGTTGCATGGTCCCAGAGAGTCAAGACATATTCATTTCCAAAGATGTCAGCTGGAGACACCAGCCTCAACACATCAGATACCACCAGATTGTTGTCAGCGGGAATTTCACTCCTTAGGACAGCTCTACGCCATTCACTTTTCGCCACCGCACAAGTTTCACAAAAGAAAGGAACCCAATAAAAAATGTCAAAGGGAGGAACAAAAAACCACAGATAAGACTTAAATCTGTCCAAAGCATGGCCCAGTCGATTGTGCCACTGGAGAGACAATTGCCAGTCACCCAATATCCTTAATATTGCAGATGATTCCACATTTGTGGGGGAAACAGAAGAAACAGAAGGACAACTTTAAGAAATAATTGGGACCATCCAAGACCTGGCACTAAGACTACCACCTGATCACCCAACACTGGCACTGTGAGAACCATTGAATGTTTATCAAAGGAAATTGTAAAGTTTTCATCCAACAGTTGACCGAGAGAGATGAGTGTTCCACAGACGGAAGGACAATATAACACATTGTCAAGCTTTATTTTTGAGTGTTTCAAGGGCAGCCTAATAGAGCCAACATGCGTAGCCATGAAAAAACCATCCAGTGAATCCAGATTCAGCAGTATATACTGCCTGAGTTTACAAAGATTGGAGAGCAGATGTGCCGGTGTCAACAATGCCTTGAGCATTTGCTGCAGAAACCCGTTGTGGAACTCCTGTGGGACAAATAATAATATTTTGTAAAGATCCTCTGAGGGGGAAATCAATTGCTAGATAGTTCAAAGCTATTACAACTGACAGGTGGTTTGAAAGACCTGCCCCTTTAATAGTACTACACAAATATGAGGAATCTTGAATCAATATTTAAGTAAAGATTGCTGATTTCAAGATAGAGTTACTATGTATATTAGCCTCTATCAGATCTAAATCACCCTAAACAATACTCTCACAGACCTGGTACAACTTCTGATGATGAATAAATGACCTAGTGGGATTTATGATGTGAAAGGATAATACTCAAGACTAATACCAATACTGATACCACTACTACATTAATGACTATAAATTGTACCACTGCTGATGTGATACTGACAATAAGCTAGTTGAGACAAATTTATTGATGATTAATTGCCTACTAATATTTTGTTGAAGCCCTTAAATCACCTGTAAACTCCTAGTTTTGTTGATGCTTGTACGCTACTATCCCTACTCTGCTACTACTAATTGATGTTACTAATCCACTACTACTGTTATTTCTGTTGTAATACTGTTAGTCAT
>LAVV01007181.1:17724-30855 GCA_001263375.1 Puccinia sorghi
CTAGTTTTGTTGATGCTTGTACGCTACTATCCCTACTCTGCTACTACTGATTGTTGTTACTAATCCACTACTACTGTTATTTCTGTTGTAATACTGTTAGTCATTCCTTAAAGAGAAAATTTTCTCTTGAAAGACCACTACCACTCACCCTTAATACAGGGGAAAACACTACTACTCTAACTAAATAACCACTACTAATTGCATGAGCAATTTTGCAGAGGATCTCATCTACACCGCCTCAGGTGATCTTTTGCCATATTGCCCAAGCCACAATCTAGATTCTTCCATAGGTAATTGAACAAGGGCTGTGCAACCTGCAGCCACTTGCATACATTGCTGTGTTTTCCACATGTTGCCACCCAAACATTCCATGCACAATGCAATAAAGGCTGTGCAACCCTGCATGCCTCTGAACATATTGATTTACTGTCCACACGCTTCCACCAAACATTCCATGCACAATGCAATAAAGGTTGTGCAACCCTGCATGCACCTGCATATATTTCTATGTGGTCTGATAAGCTACACCCAAACAATCTTCCACACAGGATTTGGGGGTCTGAGCCTATCTTCCCATACTTCCTTCCTCCCTCCTCTTGCAATCAATATCCCCTCCTTCCAACTTCAACACCTCCAATGCTAAACACATAGTAATACCATGCCATCCTTGCCTAATACATAATGATACCTCCCTCCTATTGTAATGATATAAATTCCTCCTCTTGTAATATGATAACGTCCTCCTCTTGTAATATGATAACTTCCTCCTCTTGTAATATGATAAATTCCTGTTGTAATGATTGTCCTGTACATGCAACTATGTTATCACAATACCTGTGCAATATGCTTTTGGTATTTTAATGCAAATGGAACACCACAACATACAAATTTAACTTGTCACAAAACTATTTACCATGAATTTTATCATCTCAGATTGGGAAGTTTAAGCACTTCTCCTTTTTTTTTGTTCAAAGGATTGAAAAATCAGAATCTTGAATGTGGTGCTTAAATAAATGACTAAGCACACAATTCAGGTTCATGGAGTGTTGAAAATCAAATCACAAATCAAAAACTAACAAAAAAAAAAGCTGTATCCTTGTTGCACATTCCAAGAAGTCATATCATTTTTCTCAATAAGAGTTATAAAGAAAAAAGAGAGAAAAATATTCAAAGAAAAAAGAAAATCAGAAAAAACTGTCCATTTGTGATTATTGAGTGGTTTGGTCAAGCCTGCTGGTATAATGATTCAAAAAATGTTTGGTATTTGCTTGGCTTACATGCAGATAAGAAGGATGGACATAGGGTATTAGATAAAGCAAGGATATGGAAGGGATACAGGGAAGATACAAGAGGAGATACAGTTGGGATACAGTAAAGCCACCTTCATGGAGGTGACTCCTTTTTTCTCTGGTTCCCTTCTGATAATTCAGGAAGCTAGTAGCGTGATAGTAATCTTTTGTTTTTTTCTCTTACACTCTATCACAAGTGTTTAAGATCCTTGATTTGTTGATTATCAATCTCATATTGATAATTGTGTCCTGGTTCATTTTTAATTAAATCATCTTGAGCTTGTTGTCTATACTTGGCACACCACATTTTGTGAAATAGAGTTGGTTAATATACTTTACAAGACCTCTCTACAGCCTGACTTTCCCTTCTGTGTAGCTTCCTCACTGGGGCACAAATCAATCACACTTCTTCTCACATACATCAAATCTCTCAATTAATGACTTACCTTGAATAAACTCAGCCTCTACAAATCCACACAATCAACTCAGACTTCTCATGTTTGTTCCTGTCAACTCACCGCCATACAAACTACACAGTTTCTGCATTCCCTGTGGTGAGAAGATAAGTTGTCAACATCTACTGGTCTTGTTTCTTCCTTTATCATTTAGTCCTGTGTCCTTTGTCACTCTTTGGGAGTAATTCTTTCTCACTATTATTATCTTGTACCCTGTCTTTGATTGTTCTTGTCTCTATTTTTTTTTTCTTAATGCTTGGTTTTTGTTTTCATCCTGAAATCCATAAATATTACAGGTCCACAAAATTGCGGCCCCTTGATTCCCAATTCAAGTTTACTAGCATGTAAGAATTCTGGGAGCTTTTGAAAAGATTATTTACCAATAAAATATTTCAATAACATTTTATGATTGTGGCCCAACTACAAATCAAATGCACTTGATAATAACACAAGAATTAACAGAATATGCCAACAGAGGACTAGTATCTTATAGATATTTCAAATGGGCCTGTATGTCTAATCTCCGCAAGAATCAACAGCAACTGCTGCTGAGGATAACATCTTATACACCTTGTTGACTTCAAGCTTTGATGAGTCTAGAAGGTACCTTGAGATGGCGTTAGGTATTGTGTGTAAGGCAGAAGAAAAAATAATTCAGAAATAAAATATTATGTGTATCCCATAGTGTCACCATTGTGGGGAATTTATAAGCTGGTCCAGAAGATGACGCCCAACTTTTGAAAGCTGATGAGCATTATTTTGTGTTCTGAGAGGCCAATGTCTGTCTCCTATAGCAAGGTAAGACCATGAATTTTATCATCCTGAGGTAAAATATGATCCACCCCTGAAAATAATTTTTTCAAAGTTTGTGAAAGGTAACTGACAGGTGAGATACAGGCTAGAAAGAAAAGAAGCAGTCTGGAAGAGAAGTGTATGATAGCCTTACACCTATTGATCAAGGTAATGTTATATGATATTCCCAGATTTACCGGAAGTTTAACTAGATGGCTCTCTAGGGAAGGCTTAATCAAGTATTTTTTGTTGGCTGGGTTAATATTGGTTGATAAATATAAATCCAGGAGCTTGCAGTTATATGAAATACATTGATTTTAACCAGTCTTGACTAGATTGAGTCCACTGCATTCCCCCTAACCTGTTTTTCAATTCTGTAGCCCAATTTCTTAAACCCAACAAAGCTTCTTCCATCATAAATCATGACAAAATTTCTTATAATTGAAAATGGCTTTTACCATTTCCCACCTTCCTCTTCTCTCATTCTTGCTTGCCATTCTATTGTACTCTACATAACCTTCAAGTTTTCAATTATTTTATCCACTAGCTTCTCTCAGGCACCTAGAATATTTGGAAAATGATTCAAAAGATGGGTTTTTTTCTTCCTTTTTTCTTTAAAAAAGTAAAATCCTAACTCCAACCCTAATCCCTTCCCTAACTCCTAAAAGTATGAGTTTCAAGGATAGTCCATGGGAAGATTAGGATATCAACACTTTTGAATCTTCATAAGGAAGATAAACATTCTGAATTCAAATGAATTAGTTAAATTGAATAAATAAAATTAGAATTTCTAACTAGAAAAGAATCAAAAATCCTCAGAAGGAGCAGAAGATATTGGAGATTACTGGATGATTCTCCATTGATATTATCTCATAGTTGAGATTTGCTGAGATGAACTGATTTAATATAGTTCCAAGGTATCCCCTTGGATTTGTATTAAATCAGACTATCTCAACCATTAATATTAACTAGGCTGAGTGCTACCCTGATTGACTGGAATTGGATCAATTGTTTTGGATTTGCTATTAGTGATAAAGCTGCCAAGTTTTGTTGATGAAATATCAGTTATGATGGATAAACTCACATCTTGGGTAAATATAACATCTGCTCTGGTAAGTATCATATCTGCTTTGATGGATATTTTATCTGCTCTGGTAGATATAATATCCCTGTTTTCTGATGCAATATCAGATTTCTCAATCTGTTTCTAGATTTAGTGGTCAATCTTAATCAATGTCAACTGGTGTGTGTGCAGACAAGAGTCTCAAGGACAGGTGGAACAAATACAGGTTTTCTGTGAGTGGATGATTGGGATAAAACTCATCCATCCTATCAGTGTCTTCTTTGGCAAGTAACTATGTGTTTTTTTATCCTCCTTATATCAGAAGGAATTTTCTTCTAAGCTGTGTCAGGTGTAAAGAAGTTTTCTGCTGATCCAAGCTGGAGTGCAAGTTGGAGGCTTCAAATCAGACGGTGAAAAGTATTCAATAGGCCATAATTTCACAGCCAGAAAACCATGCTTGAAGGAATCTATCTTAGTTAATATGGGCTGCGCTTATCCTCATCAAGACTGGTTAAGATGAACTGATTTCATACAACTTTGAACTATGACATCAATAACCTTTTTCTACTACGTACCCTGGATGACAAGGCCTTCAGCACTACTTGAGGGTTGAGATCACTCCATTTTCTTCATTTACACTTGAAGTCTTCCTGTCACCCGAAATCCTCAAACTTGATGTTCCAGGTCTTGATGCTCGCACCAAACAAGAGATTTGGCAATCCTTTTAGACCAAGGAAGTTCAGGTTTAGCAAGACGACTCTCCACCAGAGACTTTTTCTTTTTCGGCCTAAAAAACCAAGCAACATGAGTTTTCCCCCTTGAATCTCCGTCCTAATTCCCAGAAGAAGCAAGAACGTAATAGAAACTGGACCGGGTGTGATGAGAAGGACTAAAAAGCGAGTTGTGTGACCATTCTGCACACCGGCTTCCTTTTTTTTTCATTCGGCCAAAGCCATTCAATTGTCATTTTTGAATGAAAAACAGAATGAATAATGGGACAGTTTCTCGGCAGAGTGCGACAAGAAGAGGTGGTAGCGTAACAAGCACTGAATTATGGATGACACCCGTAGCCAGTTGACTTGCTGGTGATGATGATGAGGCTGGTAGATCCGAGAGATGCTTGAAGGGGGAAGAAACAAGGGCGAGGAGCGATCGGAGGCAGCCAGGCAGGTCACATGAGGGCATACAGACGGCTAGAGAATGAATGGCCCCATGGTTGGAGCGAGACCAGCCAATACATACGTCAAGCTCACTCATGCGTTGCCTTTATTCCACATTCAACTTGATGGCTCCAAAGCCGAGTGCTGCTTGGAAGCTTGGCCCTGCTGCAGGTGCACTCGCTTGATACACATCGACACAAGCACCACCGCCTCTCCTTATGCCCTCCCGAGCAATCCATCATCATCGTTTCCTTTCAAGTGCTTTTTGTTAAACAAATCAAAACAATCCGAGGAGATTCATTTATGTTTCACTTATGTAAGGCCAGCATCGGGTTTCTCTGGTTTTCTTTCTCTCTCCCCTTGAACTATTTACATTGTGAATGATGGCGAAACGTGTGTAATACCTGGGGGCGAGTGCCCGGTGCGGAGGCAGTTGGATGTGATCAAGACGTGAAGGGGGATGAGCGGGAAAGTGAAGGAAACCAAAGCAAGGATTGATTGATGTACAGCGAGAGATTAATGAAAGAGTTTTGTACTACGGGCGAGACAGAGAGTAGCGAGCGCAGGAAAAGAAGAGAACGCAGAGCCAAACAGGGCGCTCCTTTCATGCCGGATGGTGGAGTGCAAACCCGCCGAGGACAGCCGGTCCCGGCGTGTGGGCCGAACGGGTAAACATGCACTGGGATCCGACAAACAGACCACTTTGTGTGCCACAAAGGCTCTCCTCCACTCGTCTGCTCCGAATCCCCGCTCGACAACCATCCTCGTCTTGGTCGCTGTCCCTTCCCTCTCTCTCATCTCAAGAAACTGGTGGTATAAAAAACCACCAACCGGCCATCCCCATCGTTTTCGTCCTCTTCCTCCATCCTTCAGCTGATCCAGTGCTCCCTCCCAAAGAAAGAAAGAAAGATATATATACATATAAATCACTCACACCCTAGTGTTATTTAATTACCCTTAATATTTGCGGTGATTTCCGGCATAATAATGCCTCCTATTTGCGCCCGAGAAACCACGGATCCTGTCTGCTTCTCCCTAGAGAATATGCACCTCAACGCCACCCCAGCCGTGGTGGTCGTCCCCAAAGGTACTAATTATCTTCCTGATCTGGCCTCCACCTATCCCCCCTCCCCCTCTCCATCTTGTATCGGAAGTCATGGTCTTGTCTCAACAGCTTGCATTCCCCATGTCGCCTGTTTTTTATGCACTCTCTTTCCCACTCCTTCATCGACTCTCACAATTCCTCTCAAGAATCCTCCCCCTCCCCGCTTTCTTTCTTTTTCTTTTTCTTTTTTTTTTTTGCTAGCTGTGACGTGTCATGAAAGAGACTGATCTTTGATTTTTTTTTTCCTCCCGCTCGTAGATGGCGAGGCGAGGGTAGAGGAGAAGGATGGGACGGGCGAGACGGGCCTGGTACGACAAGAAAGTGACGGATTAACGGAGGCTAGACAGGACGGAGATGGAGAGCAGGCCGGCGGTAAGCGCGACAATTATGAGATGATCAAGGAGTTGAAGGGTAGTCCAGATGATAGCTGACGATGAATTGATCCTGGGATGACAGAAGAAGGGGGCAGGGGCCCGGCTTCAGAGGATGGCTCGAAGAAGGCCAACAAGCCATGCTGTGAGTATCTCGTCTCACACTCACATGATGTGTCGAAGGAAAAAAAAAAAAAAAAAGTCTCTTTGGCTGACCGGCCAAGTCGGCCCCTCTTACGGTGGCAGTGATCAGGCTCTTCAAGGGCTCGGAGCTCGACGAGAATTACGTGTATACGGACCACGACATGGTTAGCTTGATCTCTCGCATCGTGTCCGAGGATGTCGATTGCTTCGAGATCGAGGAGGTCCAAACTGGTACGTCGATTCATCCTCATAACTTAGTAGTCTCCTATCCCTCATAAATTTCATCCTTCTTCCTCATTCTCATCCTCTTTTTTTTCTTTTTTTTTTTCTGTGAATTGTGTTAGCTACCTATGAACGCCTCCAGTTCGACACAGACCTTCCCAAGCCCTCAGGCTCAGATGTTCATGCTGATACTGCTGCGCAAGGCGGGTGGGAAGAAATTGTCCACAAGACGCCGATCCAAGAGCTATTTTCCAGTAGGAAATCCACCCCGAGCCAGACGACTTGCGAGACAAGAAACTGACACTCGGTCTGGGTTTTTTTTTTCATTATTCTTGTGTGATGTAGTGATTGAGTTTTTGCGCGAGCAAGTGCGCGATACGAGTGGCGAGGAAACCGATGGCCGTGTCGAGCCAGAGATGATGACTTGCACGGCGATCAAGACGGGAGAGCTGTCGTCGTCGGAGACGCCACCAGCTTCCAACGAGCCGCAGATCACGACCAGCGAAAGAGAGGCCCCGATAATACCTGCTGTCTCTCATGTGACGGCTGTAGAAGAGCAAGCCCAGATCTCGGCTGATGCCGGTCTCATCACCAGTGCGGCCTTGGACCCTGCGAAGTACGAACCGGCGGCGGCTCATGACGCGGAGAAAGCCTCGAGTGGGGCGGCGCAGGCGCTCCCGAAAGCCGAAGGTAAATGCGCTCATCTCAGGGATAGAGGAGGTGGGGAGAGAAGTAGGACTGATATGAAGAGTTTCTGGATGCACATAGAAGCGGAGGGGATGGAGGTGGCTCACAAGAAGGGCGGTGGCGTTGGGATACCGCCGGCAAGTCGGCGAAAAGTAGCGCCGTTAGATCTGAGCATGGTGGAGACGAAGGCGTGGACGGCTGATCACAAGACCAAGAGTGGCATCAACAAGACGGGACAGCCGACGCCCCTGAAGAGTGCCGCCCTGTGGAGCCCTTGCAGCCTGACTCAGCTCATTCAGGCGCTCGAGTCCCTCAAGGAGCTCTACCGTCGACACGGGAAAGATTCGAACAACGTCCAGCGGCCCCTTGCTGCCGTATGTCTCTTCCCTTCTCCTCCGTCTCCCTCTCAAACTCATTGACTTGAACACTTCCTGTTTTTTTTTTAAGAACCCGTTCGATGAGCCTGCCATCTCCGCCTTTTGTCGCTCCTCCCACTCCCCTCTCCGTCAACAAAGTCCTCTCCGTAAACAGAGCCCTCTTCGTCAACAAAGCCCAGTCTCCGCCACCCGCGTCTACTGATATCCACTACCTTCCACCAGCGTCTTTTCCCCCATGCTCTTCTTCCGCCAAAAGCTTGCCTTTCACTTCTTCTGATCATCATCACCCTGACTGTTATCCCTCCCTCCCTCCTTTTTTTTTTGCGCCCGATAAATGTACATATATCCAACTCTTCCCTGCCTCTCACAATCTCTCTTTCTACAAAAATATTCAAGATACACGGAACCAAAAGAAAAAAAAAAAAATATTGTAGCCAAAAAAAAAGAAAAGGTTCTAGTACAGTAGTGTGCGTCTCCTGGATTAGTTATCTGGCGTACCAGTTTTATATACATACCCAATTTGTATGGATAACACGGACAGAAGTGAGACACGATGGGGTGTGTAATAGACAGTGGAGAGGATGTAGTTTTTTTTCTTTTTCTTTTTTCGGGGTTGGGAATACACAAGCTTGTTGATGCTACCTAGCTTCTGTTTCATCTTGGATGGATGTGTCTGCTGGAGGAGATGGGAGCTGCTGGAATTCTTGATGAGTGTACGTTGTGGCTCTCAGGTGTCATGATTTCGGTTTCGTTGAAATCTCATACGGAGTTTGTTTGTAGAAAGTGATGCAAACTATCAGACATCATTGACACACAACTACAAACACACACAAACCAACAACAACAACAACAACAACAACAACGACGAAGAACGGGAACAAAGGAACAAGGGAGGTCGAGGGATAGAGAAATCGAGAACGAGGATGAGCGTTGTGACGAAGGGGCGGGTGATACTAGTGAAGCATCCAAACGACACAGGGACAGGGGAGGACAGGTATGATTCGGAGGTTGGGGAGGGATGGAGGAGGATACATGTGTCGATACTACGGACGGAGCGGGACGCGGGGATGGTGGAGGAGCTAGGAGAGCTGGTGAAGAGGGGAGGAGTAGGAGAAGGGCTGGATGGGGTAGTCTTGACGAGTGGACGGGCAGTGTCGTCTCTGCAGCTGGCCATCGACCGAGCGACGGACGACTCGGACGGCGGCAGCGGCGGGAGTGGGAGTGGCTGGGCATCTCTGCCGTTCTTCGTCGTCGGCCAGAGCACCCGTAATCGGCTGCTGGCCCTCCTCCCGCGTGCCGTCTTTCCCGACCCTCACTCCCTCACAATACTCGGCCATCAACACGCCGGCTCCGGCCGAAAACTCGCCCACTGTATCATCGCCCACTTCTCCTCTCTCTCATCCTCCCGCTCCCGCCAACCTATCCGTCTCCTCTATCTCGTCGGCTCCCATCACGACTCCAGTCTTGCCGATACACTCCTTGCTCACAACCAACAACAACATGCCTGTCAGTTCGAGCTCCTCACCAAGCAGGTCTACCGCATTGAGGCCGCCACCGAGCCGCAGATATTCCCCAATACCGAAGGCATGGGAGAGCCAAGTTTAGTGAAAAAGGAGGACCACTTGGATACTCTACGAGAGAGGGTCATCCGGGAGTTAGAGAGCAAGCGGGGGGTACCATCATCTCCTCCAAGAGCAGGGGTGAAGGAGGAAGGGGACGATTGGATGGTCTTCTTCAGCCCCAATTCCGCCCGCATATTGCTCTCAAACACGAACGACTTGCTCCTCAAAACTATCCAGAATCTCCCCGCCCCTCCTCTCCATCTCAATCTCATCCACTTCGCAGCCATCGGTCCTACCACCGCCAACTTCCTCTCCAACTTGGGCTTCCCTCCTACCTGTGTCGCCCCCTCTCCCTCCCCAAATAGCCTCTTTCATGCCATCTCTAACTCCTATCCTAAATCAAACTGATCCCCATTCCCTTCCCTTGTTTCTTACTTTATTCTTCCTTTCCTTTTTTGTTTTGTTTTGTTAACAAATAAATAAATGAATTCCCATTCCGACGAAAAGGAATTCCCCATCTCATTTTTTGAATTTTCAAGAGACTTCAGATCGACAGTCACCTCACGGCGTCATCTTCCACATCATTGACGGATCCCACTGGGAGCAGCTATCAGGGGAAAGAGAATGGGAGGATTGAATGACAAAAGGAATGCAACACATGTCATCAGACTACATAAAACCATGTGTTTCTTCATCCACCAAAGGAAATTCTTGCCATACACCAAGGCAGATGATATACGTTGTCAGACTCAAAGAAACTTTCTGTGTTCAATCTTGTACTATGTGTAGTATACAAATAGTAATACAAAAGAGAGAAGAAGAAAAAAAAAACTCTCTAAGCTGAGCTGTCTGTTGTGTGCTGTGAGTTCTTTCTCTTTTGTTTGAGGTGTTAATAACTCGTTATCCGTTCGATCTCTTCGATCGTTTTGATCACTGAGGTCAAGTTTGTGCAGCCGGTTTCAGTCACCAGCACACTATTTCCACCCCCACAAAAAAATAAATAATTATCATGGTAAGCAGTTTTTTTGAAAGCGAAAGAAAAAAAACAAAAAACTTTGACACTTACTTGTCTTCGATTCGTATTCCGCCTACTTTGAGATACTTGAGAAGAATTTCATGGTTGATATACTCAGATCCTTTGACAGGGTCCAACAGGAATTGATTGAAATATAGTCCAGGCTAATAGTTGTACACATCGCAAGACCCATATTAGTTGTTTTACTTTCATAATACTTTTAATGCTCCAATTAAAACTCACTTCAACCGTCACCACATTCCCCGCCTCTAATCTCCGCTGCAATCGCAAATACTTCATCGTCGGATGCATGCCCTTCCCATTGGGTAACCCCGCAACATCGTGAGTCTACAGAACAAAAGAAAATCTCAATTAGGTTTTTTTTTTTTGAGATACGCGCGAGAGAAAAAAAAAAAAAAAACTTGGCAATCCAACAGTCTTACATCCAAGCCAATAAAATGACCAACGCCGTGCGGGAAGAATGGTATCACCTGGCCCTCTTCGTAACATTTTTCAACCGTCAAGTTCCGCAAGATACCCAGCTTTAACAGCCCCTTTGCTGCTACTTTATGCCTAATTGAAAAGAAAAACGTCAACTTTGATCCGAAAAGACTTATCTCTTGAAGCAGACTTACATCAACACTTGGATCTCTTGCCATTCTACGCCGGCTTTAATCGTCTTCAAGGCTGCCTTAATTACCAGAAACAACAAGGAAAAAAAAAAGAAAGCTCAGACCAGAAAAGGTTTTATACTCAAGGGTGAGCGGGCGATGTAGATGAACCTCCTGCATTTCCAGGACTATCGAATAGATCTCCTTGGCCTCATCGGTAAATTTCCCCTGGTTTCCAATGGGCAATGTGCGTGTGATATCTGAGGCGTATCCATAGGTTTCGCATCCCGCATCGGCTAGCAAGACGCCGCAAAAACTCTCCGGGATTTTCGAGTTGTTCGATGTGTAGTGTAGCGTTCCCGCATGGAAACCGTACCCTGTGAATGTCAAGAGAAGTATCTGATTTTAGCCTGGGTCCACCTCTCAAGTCACCGTCTTTAATATCAGAGGTTGCTGCCAATTATGAGATGGGAAATGGAAGGTCAGAAAGTACCAAAGATGGGCTCATAAGCCTGGGTCTTCGACCCTCGACGATGACATTCACTCCGGAAGGCAATCTCGGCATCCGATTCGGAATGGATGGCCTTGTCGTGGATGAGCTTCATGAGCGCGGTGTGAGCATCGGAGGAGATTTGATTGGCATGACGAATTAATTGGACTTCTTGCTCGGTCTTGATCGTCCTGGCTTCCCGAATGGCGTCCAACAGCTTAGGTTCTGGGCTGGCGGTTTGATGGGAAGTGCCAGGCAAGGTAATCACCTCGGATTTACGAGTCTTTTGTAGCATATCTAAGTGGCTTTGAAGTCCCGTCTTGCATTTCACCGCCGTTAAATCCCGCAATCGCTCGTGAATCTGTTGCGCTGTTTCTGGTAATCCTGACCACATCACATGTAGGAGATCCACATGTATGAATAGCACCGTCGAGATCTCGCTTTCGTGTATCTCGGTCTTCTGACTTGTTGTCTGGTTGGTCTCTTGGTCTGTCTTGGTCATCCAGATCAATGCCGCGGCATCGGGTATATCGTGAGCGCCCGTCAAATACATCTTCACATTCACACGCCCAAAAAGTCAGTTTTTTCTTTTTTGTTTTCAAACAAGAAGCTCTCATTCTCAAAGAGTGGCTGTTGACTGACAAAATTAGCGTGCTGATGAAACGGCAATTCCCGATCGCTGTCGTCTCGACATTCTATCCTACTTCCCTCCAGATAAATGATCGGTAAGTTGTTCCGATGATAGCCCGAGTTTTGAAGCAGCAGTTTCTCGAACACTTTTGCTGCATGTTTACGAGCTTTTGTTAAAGAAAGAAAAGGGTTTGTTATTGATGTCGTTGTTAGATGTGGATGAAAGAGAAACGCAGACTAACCAGGATAGACGAGACTGTTGAAGACCATATTTCGTTTTTCTGTGTGTGTTGTTCTTGAGAATCCTTGTTGACCGTTCTCTCCGCCCTGCATTAAGCCAACGGCACAGCGACGTCATCTCGGCCTTAACCTCCTTCATGCGGACACAGCGCGGACGCAGAAGTGCATCTGCTACTAACTAGGTTCACATTAGGACCAATTCCTTTGCTTCTCTTTTCGACGTCGTCTCTCTTCCGCAAGCAGAGATTCATTGTTTTGAATATGAGGGCTAGTTTCTTGTACAATTCAAGACTCGGTGTCTCTAAATAGTTTGAATGGGTGGTAATAATCACCACAAAAATAATCTAGTTACAACGTCCAGTCAATGTCATTTCAGTAAATCGTTCTCACTAATTGGGTTGGGATTCACTAATTGGGTTGGGATTCCAGCTGGCAGTTTTACGCAAGGAATACCTGCTCATGTTAGGATTTAGGAAAAAAATAGGAGAACATACCTGAAATAACGACACCTGGCCATTTGTTTTGATTGATAGATTAACAAGGGTCAGAAAGAGTGAAATGATACACAGAGACTCTCTCAGCCACCCAACTTTCCTTTTCATTCATGTCATTAACTTGGTGTTCTGTAATTCCAAAGAATGGATGCTGCTTGAAATTCGGTCTTGGCCAGGATTTCTTGACTTCAGCTAATCCGTACATTATCTGCTATTTTCCCATCAGCTCATGAATAACAACACATAGAAGACAGCGGTAGGCTTCTAAGCTTCCTTCCAAAAAAGTTTTTTTTTAGCTGTTAGAGGAATTGTGCTGGCTATGCAAGACTAATGTTACCATTAGCATAGCGAGCCTGTCAGCCTTAGAGATACTCCAGAGTATCCAAAAGCCTGCATATAAGTAATTATAGTATTGTATCTCCTT